>JAOVVI020018108.1:0-10442 GCA_028571085.2 Nepenthes alata
CCCCAAGGCCCCCTCATTGTTTTGGCACCCGTTGTCTCTGAAGTAGTTATCCTGATTTCACCATCTCTCTTTCCCTTACTTTAGGGCTGTCGCATCATGATAATTGCTCCTTGAAAAGTCGCGTCGCCTCACGATGGCGCCACATGGTGGCACCACTTCGGGTAGTGAGTTGCCTCGCCTTCGTCAAACGGTGCCGTTTCTTTCGGGGAATTTTGCCTATTTAAGCCCCAAGGCCCCCTCATTGTTTTGGCACCCGTTGTCTCTGAAGTAGTTATCCTGATTTCACCATCTCTCTTTCCCTTGGTTTGCTCCGATTTTCAAATGGCTAACGAGAGGCGCATCTTCGTCCTCAAGTTGCTGGCTCCACCAGCTGGACTGTCTTCCTCTTCTGAATCTAAGCCCCCTACTGAAGAATCAAGATGGGAGTAGGAGTAGAGGGAGTGTGACGAGGCAGATGCGGCCACCGCAGCAGCCGCAGTGGAAGGTTGCCAATTTGAGCCCTTAGTTCTTGGGCCGATGGGGTTTCTTAGGGCATTGCTGGGCTTTGAGTCTGAAGGGGCCTCAAACTCCTCATGCCATCGCAGACCTGACTTCATAGGCCGAACGATTCTGTGTGCCTAACGAGCAACTGAAGAAGTGGAGCGCCGCGTGTAAGCTGCCATTGTAGATGTTGGACGGAGCCGAGCCCAGGCCAACTATCTTGAACAAGCCCTATCAGAGTCTGAGACGAGATTGTCGCAGCTTTCCAAGGCAAATGCTCAAGCACGGAGTCAAATTGTGACACTCTAGGAGGGACTCTGACTGTGCCGAGAGCGGCTTTGTGACCATGGTAGCACATGCAAGTGGCTAGAGATCGAGATAAGGTCGAGGATCCATCTGGTGGAGATTGCTTCGATGCTGGAGGGGTGTTTTTAGGACGGGGTTTGCCTATGCTAGTGGATCGCCTCTCTAGTGATGCCCGACTTTCCTATGGACTTCGTGGACTCTCGGAACGAGGGGGCTTCTAAGCACTCAGAACTGACCGAATTCTCGACTTCAGAGCCTGCAGATCTTGATAGGCGTAGGTTGCTCCCATTGTATTTTGAGGCCATTGGATGCCTTTAATTGTAAAGAGGTTGCATTAATAAAATTTCCCTTTGGTAAACTTGTCTGTTTGTGCTAACATGTCATTCCTCGGTGTCTGATGTCTATACTTTCGGATGGGTAGTCGGACGGGTTGCCACCGTGGAAGTCCCTGACCGTTTGGGCTTTTACATTTATTGCTATTGTGATGGTTTGGATTTGATGGGTGGCGACTGCACGCGTTACGAGGCGACATGCCAGGCGTCATCATTGGCTGATTGGAAAGACGCGTCGTTCCCTATGGACGAGGAACGTGTCGTGGCCATTATTAAGGGAAACCGTCAAACCTTCCACACGACGCCGCTTGGGGTTACCTATCTTGGACTATTTAAGCGTTGTGCCCCCACTGTTAGTTTCGCACTTCGCACTCGTTTCCAGTAGCCAACGTTTTTTATTCCCTCTCATTTCCCGCTTCATCTTTGAGCCAAAAGATGTTTGCCGCACCCATGGCTTTCAAGAACGTTCATGACATCAAGTTCGTCCTCTCCTCCAGCGTCGTCACGGCCCTGTATGAGAGTTACCGCATCCCTGGTCACATGACCTATCTCCTTCCTGGCGAGGATGGTAGGGCATGCGCCCCAACTGAGAGATTCATCGCCGTTTACGAGACTCATTTGAAGGGTGGGCTCTGTTTTCCCATGGCACCGGAGTTATACGGGATCTTGTCGTGCTTGGGAGTCCCTTTAGCATGGCTTCACCCCTAACGCCATGCGCTACTTGGTTTCCATGTGTGTCTTCACTCATCTTCACAAGTGTGAGTTTGGCGTCCAGTCGATGAAGGTCATCTTCCGCTTTAACTAGGAGAACGAGTAGATTTCCATGTCCACACGTCCCAACTTCCATTTTTGTCAGGAAAACCCCAACTCTACGAAGAATTGGAATGACCAGTTCTTTTTCTCGACAGTTCCCCTAAAGTGGGCCATTTCCAACGTGTGGAGTTTTGTGCAGGTCTACTTCACGTGCGAGTTGGGTTAATGGGAAAAAGAAAAAGAGGCGCTGACGGGTCTCATCTAGGAGAAGGACTAGATTTTTTGAATAAGGGTACTACTTGACCCCATAGGCCTTTGCTAGGGCTAGGTGGGAACCAACCGGTGCCGCAGCGACACCTGTCATTCAAAAAAGGAAGCCCGGGATGTTGGTCATGTGGGAGCCATCCTGTGAGTCAGCCGGGCAGCTGGATTCTTCTTCTTCGGAATCTTCCACAAGTGATGAACTTGTAGCGCTAAAAAGGTTCAGGCACCCTGGAAACACTTTGAGTAGGAGGGCTCTGATTTTGTCGGCCTCGTTGTGCCATCCCCCTCTATCCGACATGCTGGTATCAGCTAGCGTCACCTTCACGCTGTCGGAGCCATCATCCAGGGAATATGAGGCGGTATCTGAGGCTTTACTGATTCTTACAGTTACCCTCACGCAATTCGGGGTCCCCGTCATCGACTATCCACTGGATGAGGAGTCTGCATCGGGTCATTCTGCTAACATTGCTGCAAGAGCCCCCCATGAGGACCGGCTGGTGGAGTCCGCAGTGGAGGTGGCCAACGTGGGGGTGGCAGTTGTTGTCGTCGGTGAGTTCGTGGGGGTGGCACAGGTGGTCGTTGTTGAGGTAGCGATTGCTAAGCCTGATGCTGGGCTCCCAGATGTGCTGGAAGTCGTTGATGTGTCCGCCATGTGGTCTCTAGTGATTGTAGTCCCAAAACCCATCATGGCCTCCAGTCTGCCTGAGGTGGTTGACGTGGGACCCCTCATGCCTATGGCCCATAAGGGCAGAAAATGTTGCACACCCAGAGCCCCCAGCTATGCTTGTGCCCAAGGTCGTGCCGGACCCATCCGATGCCACAGAGAAGCCCTTCCTTGAGGTATGATCTCCTTATCCACCAAGCTCTACCTTTGCTTGCTAATTTCATTAATTTTACAAGCACTTGCTTGGACGAGACTCACCAACTTTTTCTCTCCTCTTCGCAGTGTTTGGTGCTAGTCCGCCTTGTTCAGATAGGCTTGCTTTGTCGAGATGAACTCATCCAGTAACGAGATGAGGAGTTTGCCAGACGGGAACAGGCCCTGCTGGACACCGCACATGCCGCGGCTCGGAGCAGTGAGGACGAGATCACTAGCCTGTGGCAGGAGCTATCTACCCTGAGAGAAGAGAAGGCTCGTGCCTTGGAGGAGAATGAATTGCTGAAGAGTGAGTTATAAGTGGCCTGTAGCCACTTCCACGAGCTCCAGGCCCAAAATGCTCGAGTCAAGGCTGACCTGTGAACTCGGCTCAACTGGGACGACATTGACCACGTGTTGGACGCTGATACTGGGATGGGGTTCGTCTATGTTGTCGGATAGTGTTTGTGGCAGTGCCAAACATCTCGGGAGGCATCTTCGACCCTAGGAACAACGATGTCTAGGATCGGTCTCTCCTTGCTGACTTCTCAGGAAATGCAAGGCATTCACATTCTTAGGGTAGCCGCAATCTATGTGCATTCTTTGTTTGTAGCGGAACGAACTGTTTTGTATTTCCCCACCTTAGTTTATGAGTGACATACATTCTTTTTGCCTCTTCCGTGTTGCTGACTGTTGTCGTCTCTATGTGGTACAGTTGCCTTCATTGTGCTGGCTAGGCTCTTTTGCCATCGTCACCATGGCTCACTTTGGGAGTTTTCCGTATTGTACTCGTCCTCTATCGAAGATGTCGGTGCACCTTACTTTGATGGGGTGCTATGTCAAGTAAGTTAGATGTTGTTGCACACCTATGGTCAAGTCTCATGCAGGCTAGCTGGGTTTTGAGGCCACAACAGCCGAACTCTGACAGGATCTTAGGCCATCAACCGCACATGGCCGTATCTGCGCTCGACCCCCTCTGGGGTGTCGCTGCTTATGCGCGTATGGTCCTAGCCCGCCAACTGTCATTAACTGAGAGTGCTCTCTCCTTTGGGGGAGGTCATTGCACACCCGCCGTATAAACCCCCTAAGGTTTTGGTGGCCGTCTGGTAGGGGCTTCCAGAGCCCCCAGGCTTGGTTGTTCCGCCGCAGAAGGGCCTTTCGACATAAAGCCAAATTTTGCAATTTGACCGTGTGTTCACTGTTAGCCACAGGGCCAAGGTTCTTTGACCGCTTGGGGTCTATTTGCTAGTGGATGGACGTCCTCCTGACCTATGCGCAGTCTAGGTCACTTTATTTTATAAAACGACATGTATGCAAGCATTCACATGAATAGTAACAAAAAAGAGAGAAAGTAACGATTTTATTAACTGAAACATGATACATGGATAAGCATTCAGGACAATGCCTGTGAACCTTACCCAAGCATGGCCAACAACTTTTGGTAGTACTTCTTGAGATGGGTGGCATTCCAGGTCCCAGAGATCAGCTTGTCATCCTAGGTGTGCAACTTGTACACCCTATTTTAGAGGATTACTTAGACCAGGAACGACCCCTCCCAGTTTAGGGAGAGTTTTTTTCCTATGAGCAATCTTGCCTGTCACCTCTACACTCCGCAGGACTAAGTCCCTGACCTCGAGCTAAAGAGCCTTTACCCGTTTGTTATAGTATCTCGCAATGCGTTGTTGGTAGGCCATCATCCTCAAGTATGCCGCATCACGATCCTCTGGAAGCAGGTCTAGGTACTCTCTGAGCTTCTGGGAGTTACTCGCGGGATCGAAGTATTCGATTTAGAGGCTAGGTAACCTAACTTCCACAAGAACTACTGCTTTTGCCCCATAATATAGACTAAAGGGCGTCTCTTGTGTCGGCTCCCTTGGTATCGTCCCGTATGACCATAGCACAGATGGAAATTCGTCTACCCAAGGGCCCCCTACATTTTTAAACTTCAACTTCAACCCATGTAGTAGTGTCCGATTTGTCACTTCGACCTAACCGTTGACCTGCAGATACGCCACAGATGTGTGGACCATCATAATGCGCAGACTTACGCAGTACTTAGTGAACCGCTTACTAGTGAACTGAGTTTCATTATCGATCACTATGACCTCAAAAATTTTGAATCGGCAAACAATACTCTATCAAACATAGTCTGTTGCATTGTGCTTAGTTATCCGCGCCAGAGGAGTGGCCTCGACACATTTAGTGAAGTAGTCGATACCAACTATGAAGAATTTTCTCTGCCCAGACGCTAGGGGCATGGAACTAAGGATATCGATCACCCTTGTGCGAAGGGCCATGGTGCATGCAGGCTCTATAACTCCGTATGGAGTTGATGGCTCATGCTTCTGTGAACTTGGTAGCCCTCACATTTTTTGACAAAATCCATGGCATCACATTTCATCATGGGCTAATGTAGACCTTGTCGTATGATCTTGAACGCGATGTATTTTCTTCCGACGTGCGAGCCACAGATGATGAGGTGTACCACACCCAGTGCGTATTCAGCCTCTTCTGGCGTGAGGCATTTCATGTAAAGAATTGAATACCCACGGGGGTACAACCTCCCATCGATGATTGTGTACC
Organism: Nepenthes alata; assembly: GCA_028571085.2. Classification (NCBI taxonomy): domain Eukaryota; kingdom Viridiplantae; phylum Streptophyta; class Magnoliopsida; order Caryophyllales; family Nepenthaceae; genus Nepenthes; species Nepenthes alata. The sequence continues at coordinate 5,575 of JAOVVI020018108.1, forward strand.
ATTCAGCCGCCCTTTCTATGCGTTTGGCCTCCTCTAGATTTTTCGGCAAGGTGCCGTCCATCAAGTACCTTCTGTACGGGGTCATCTAGTTATCATGGTCGGTCACCTGTAACATCTCACGCTCCGGGCCATTGATGTTGGGGGGCTAAGACTTCCCACATGCTTTTGACGTATTGCTCCTAAGTCCCCATCGCAATGGCCCTGGCCAATTGGTCTGCCTCCCAATTCATTATCCTGGGGATATGCACTACCTCAACCTTTTCGAATGCTTGAGCTTGAGCTCTCACCCTAACTACGTACTTGGCGAGCAAAGGATTCGATGCCTCAAAAGTTCCTTAGATCTAGTTGACCACCAACTCTGAGTCACAGTAGACAACTAGTGCCCTGTCCGAGCATTGCTTAGCTAGCTTAAGTCTCGTGAGGACGGCTTCGTATTCGGCAATGTTATTGGTCACTGGGAACCCGAGTGTTAGGGAGTATTTTATCTCCGAGCCGTCTAGAGTTTTGAGAACTATGCCAGCCCCACTCCCCGGCTGTGTTGATGATCCGTCAACATGTAGAGTCCATATTAGGGCCTCCAAAACATCCGCGCCTCTGGTTTGGTCTGGGGTGTCAAGAACAGGGATTGTCATTTTGATCTCGAAGTCTGTGAGGGCCTAACCCTTCAGGGCCAGATGTGGTCAGAATTCCACAACGATCTCACCTGACTCTATGGCCCACCTGACTAGTCACCCAGACGCCGCTGGTTTTTGCAAGATCCTTTTTAGGGGCTGGTCGATCATCACGACAATCCTGTGCTTCTAAAAGTATGGTCACATCTTTCTAGCAGAGTAGATGACGGCCAAAGTCATACTTTTGAAGTGCGAGTAGCGGGACTTCATGTTTGTCAACACCTTGCTTATATAATACATAGGTCGTTGCACATCTCTTTGCTGACGGATGAGGATTGAACTCAGGGCTGTGCTTGAGACCACCAAATAAAGGTACATCACCTCGCCCTCAGAAAGCGAGGTCAAGAGTGGTAGGTTGGAGAGGTATTCCTTAAGCTCGTGGATGCAACATTGCACTCGGTGGTCCATCAAAATCCGATCGCCTCCATCCCTCAGAGGGCCTTGAAGAATGGTAAGAACTTTTCAACTAATTTTGCCAGGAACCGGGAGATGGTGGCGAGCCTCCCTGTCAGTTTTTGGACCTTCTTCATGGTTCGTGGAGGGCTCATGTTAAGGATGACTTTTATCTTCTCGGGGTTCACCTTGATGTCCCGTTGGGACACTATGAAGCCCAAAGATTTTTCAGATGTCACTCCAAATACGCACTTGGCCGGGTTGAGCTTTATTTTGTGAGTTTGAAGTACCTCAAAGGTCTCGGCCAAGTTGTGGACATAGTCGTTAGTGATTTTTGACAAGTATGTCATCCACGTACGCCTTTACATTCCGTCTGATCTGGGTTTTGAATATCTTATTCACAAGCCACTGGTAAGTAGCGCCGACGTTCTTTAGACCAAAGGACATGACTTTGTGGTAGTAGGTCCCCTAGTTTATCATGAAAGAGGTATATTCCTCATCATTATGACTCATTTTGATTTGATTGTAGTATGAGTAGGCGTCCATAAAGCTCATGAGTTCATGACCGGATGTCAAATCTACAAGCTAATCGATCCTCGGTAGAGAAAAATTGTCCTTTCGGTAGCCTTTGTTTACATCAGTGAAATCCACATACATCCACCACTTGCCATTACTCTTTTTCACAAAGATGACGTTTGACAACCTGTCTGGATATTGGATCTCCCTTATAAACCCTGCGTCGAGCAGCCTTTTTACTTCCTCTCTTATGGCGATTAGTTTTTTTGACGGAGTGGTTCCTACGATTTTGTCGGACGGATTTGTGATCGGAATCGAAGTTTAACTTTTGACTCCGGCCGGTATCTCAAGCATGCCCGTAGGGGCCAATGCGAAGACAATGGAATTGTGCTTGAGGAGACTCACAAACTGGTCACGGACGGGGATCGAAAGGGAGCTACCAACATGTATACATTTCTCGAGTTTGTTGGGATCGAGAGAATCTGAGTAGGTCGACTAGCTGGACTGGGCCTGCTGTAGGGTGGACTCATCTTGGAAGTCCAGGTCTTCAGCTGGCCGGCTGAGAGTGCCTGGAGCTACCTGGGACAAGTAGCATGTCCACCCCATCATCTGGTCGCCCAGTGCCTCCCCTACGCTGTACGACGTCGGGACATCACCTTTAAGTGTAGGATCGACGTCACCACCCTAAAGGTGGTCAGGAAGGGTCGCCCCAGGATGGCGTTATAAACCAATGATAGGCCGATGACTAAGAACGCGAGCGTTTGGGTGGCAGTACGCGGATGAGCCCCCATCGTGACCTCAAACTGAACTTCTCCCTGTATGGGCACCGGATCATTGTCCAGGCCGTACAGGGCGTCCTCGGCTTCTTTCACCTAGTTCTTTTTTAATCCAAGTTTAAAGAATGTATGAAGGTATTGTAAATTTTGAGAGCTTGTATTATCAACTAAAACTCGTTTCAATTGGTAATCCAATGTATCGTCTAAAATGAAAGCATATACAAACAAAGGGTCGGAATGGTGGGGCGTTAGATGGGTTATTTCGTCGTCGCTAAAACTAATGGCATCAATCCTAACCCCTAGCATTGACCTCTTGCTACTCAGTGTAGTCTCGGGATGGTCTTGGTCGCCACTTTTAGCCGGTCTAATTGCAACCATGTTGACCATCCCAATGGTAACACAGTTCTTCGACTGCTCTTTGGCGTCGTCGTCCACTACCGCAAGAGCCTGCCCTAGGCTTCTTAGGAATCGTGCCAAGTGCCCTTAGTAGATTAGGTCTCTGATCTCCTTCTACAGGGTTCAGCAGTCCTCCGTGCTATAACCTAGAGACTGATGAAAGTAGCAGTACTTGGCTTAGTCTCTGGCCTCTGGGTTCTTTGACGCATTAGGCTACTTAAAAAACTTCTCATCCTGAATCTATATCAGGATGTTCGAGCGGGTGTCATTCAAGGGCTTGTATTCCCTTCCCCTGCTCGGATCATTGCTGTTTTCAAAGCTCTTGGGAGTGACTGCCATCTCTGTTTATCTTCTTCCCCATGGTCGGACCTTTGGGTTGTCAGTCCACACATTCGGGATACTTTGCTTCGTTAGCCTCCTTGACCGCTATGCAAGCTCGAGCTATGGCCTATATTTTCGAGAAGGTATGGGGGCGTTGATGTGCCAAGTGCTTGAAAAACTCCTCAACTGCCGGCGTGGAGATGAAGATACTCAGTTTCATCTCTTCAGAAAGTTGGGGATCCAAGGGGCCTCCGTGGTGAACCGGTTCAAAAAGCACTTCAGGCTCTTGTCGGGCTTCAGCCAGAGGCAAACGAGATGTTAGGGATGCTTTTCCTCCTTTTGCCTCGAGGCAAATTGGCACACGAAATAGTCGGCGAACTCATAGAATGGTCGGGTAGAGTTTGACTGGAGGCCATGGAACTAAACTCTAGCTGCTCGCCTACACAGCTCCCTACCAAGGGGTCATCGCCATGGGCTGCTGTATCCCTCGCCAGCACACTAGGATGTGGTCGGGTGTTGACCATTTTTTGACTACAAGTGTAAATGTAATGATAGGTCGTTAGACCTTATCGTCATTCCCACAGACGGTGCCAATATTGTGTCCTCAGATCTGGGTTATTATACGAATTAATGAGCCTTCGGATTCCTTACATCAGGTAAAACATGAACGGGGCTGATCTTCGCATCTCTCAACCCAGGCCTTGTGCACAACAAACAGCTAATGAGAAGTCAGAGGATTTGTGAAACTCACTATCCGATTTATCTTCCGATATTCAAGTCAATAATCTTTTTAAAAAAATAGAAAGATACGAGAATATGGAGGTATACAAAATTTAAAATGCGATAATGTTCGTATGTAGGGGGTGCGAGTGAGAATTGGAAGAGGTTGAAGCTCCTGTTGTGCACTCGGGGTATGGCTCAATTTGATCGCTAGTTGGAAGCGACGTTTTTAGAGGAAGAAGAGATGGGTTCCTTTCCTATCTTTGTTTAGACTTGAGTAGGCATTTAAAGTTGAGCTTGTATGGTCTCTCTCCTTCTCCGCTGAAGGAGAAAGGTATTTGTAGTGTTTCGTGGCAAAGGCCTTGGTCGCCAGAGCTGGCGACAGGTGTTCCACCTGAGTTCGTCGCCTGCTGGGCATTGGCAATGACCACCAATGCCAGGTGTTGTCTTGTGGTGGGGATGTGACTGTCGTCAGGCGTGGCTGCCACGAGCTTGGCTACTTACACTAGGATTTGCTAAACCGCTGCTAATCAGTGGGCGCAACGGCTTGTTAGATTTGTGCTATCCACCATTGGCTAGCATTATATGAGCCTATGTCTCTACGTTACCAGTCTTCAGGCGCACGTAAGCTGTGATTGGGTGCCCGACAAGTGTCGTCAGATGGGCCTGGGCGCACCCGAACAAGCCGAGGGTCCACTTCGTAACATGGGCCTTGTACGTGGCTCTTTGGATTTTGCTGTTTAACTGGACACCTTTGTTGATTGGGCCTCCTTTCTGACCAACTCATATTCATACTGGACTCATCAACTGTATTGTATGTGCGAAACATGTGTGGACAGCAATCATTTCTAGGCACCGGAATATATGTACAGCTTATTTACACATGTTTGGACATATTGTCTTTAACTTGAAGCTAATAGTTTATAGGTCAATATTTGTCATTCATTTCTTTGGAATTTAAATTGATTAAATTTTTGATATAATTTTTTATATCTACCAAATCTTTTGAAAATAATGTATATTTATATTATTTTTGATATCGGATTTTTTCTTTTTTTATCAACTAATTGACCCC
>JAOVVI020018109.1:0-10442 GCA_028571085.2 Nepenthes alata
ACTATTTTTTCAGTTCAAATTAAAATTTTTGTAATTAAAAAATTCAAATTACTTTTAATAATTAAAATTTCTTAGCCAAACTAGTCTATACCCCTTTTGCACACCGCATCAAAAATCATTTGACGCAATAAACTAATATTGCTTTTAGCCATTCAAACTTAATCGCACGGACAACCATGGTGTTTTCTTACTCTCATCTCATAACGACTTCAGGCGTTGGTTGAAACTGCTATTAGGATAAAATTTATCATCCGGTAGTCTTTTATATGGTTGACAAGAAGAATTAACTGTCGCCCAACTTCTATAAAAACTCGTCCTCTTCAATAGGAAAGGGGATCCCACAATTATTCAATATTTTTTTCAGACAAAGAAAATGGATAACTTTAAGATGCCAAGAGCGCACTCTCTTTCTCAAATAAAAACACTTTTATAAGAGTGGAAGCTATTGGACAAAAATATGCATATTCTTACGTCATCTATCTTTTATCTTATTTAAGAAAGATATTAGCTTGAATATCGAAGGATATATCGGTGAGTGAGTCCCGTCAATCTTTTGACCTTATTTTGTAATTATATAGGATTCAGATTAAAGAAAATTGAAAATCGAGCATCTTTGACGCTCAACGAAAAAATTTCAAATTTTCATATCCGTACAACAATTAGGATTCTTGGACGCATCATTAGCGCTGTATGTAAAAAACATAACTAAAAGTCTGATAACTACAATTCTAATAACAACATGGTTAACATTAGAGTACAAATTAGTGCACCCATGAGAGACGCCACTTCATGTGGCAACTGTCCTCTTGAAGGTAGTTAGATAGATAACCATCACGACCCTTATGTGCATACACTCGCAATGAAGATGGACGACATCTCTAAGGCCGTTCAAACCATTTGCACGTGACTAGATAAGTGGTCGAAAAGGGCTCTGTCCTCGACCTCCCAAAGCGCAACATCCAGGAGAAAGAATAGGGGAAGAAAACATCCCTCTAGAAGATTTGCCAATAGGATGACCTCGAGACTCAAGTACCCTTGAACAATAAAGTCTCATCGTGATTTGAAGGTCGCCTGAGCTTTATGGTTTGAGAGGATAGCCCTGGGAGGTCAAACCCTTGATACTCTCGTGATGACAAGGAGCCCACCTATGATGCGGGACTTTATGATGATAAATGCCCTCAAAGGGTTGCAAGCCGCCCAATTTCTCACGCTGCACAAAACCCCTCTCAATTGAGAAATTTTCTAAATGAAAAGAGAATGGCAGCTCCCCCCCAAATGGAGGAGAAGGTTGAAAGGATTTGGCAGCGTAATTTTGAAGAAGATGCCAGAGGAAGAATCGCAAATTTGCAAAGATCTTCATTTTACAATGGAGATCCAAACACATTCACTTCCACACGAATTTAATATGCCGACCCTGAATTCATATGATGGAAGTTCTAACCTTATGGATCATCTTGACCATTTTTATACTCTTCTAAGATTTCAAGGCTTAGATAAGGCAGCGATATATCTTTGCTTCCCCCTTACTCTAAAAGGAGACGCCTAAACATAGTTCTATCAGTTTTAGCCGAACTCCATGAGGATCTTCCAGGATCTAGCCGATGGCTTTCTATTCCAATTCACCTCCAACAAAATGGAGGAGAAGTAGCCATAACATCTGGCCCAAGTTAAGTAAGGCAAAATGAAAGTTTAAAGAAGTTTCTAGTCAGGTTCACAATCCAGGCTAAAAAAATTTTGAAGCTCACCGATGAGGTGAAGCTTAGTGATTTCATATCTATGTTGGTGCCCAATGACTTCTTCAAGTATCTCACCCATAAAGACATATAAAATTTCAGAGAGGATGAGGCCATTACTCAAGTCTATATAGCGGTCAAAGAAGCCAATGAGGTAAAACGGCTAGAACAAAGGAACCAGTTCCACCAAACTACGGTGGAAGGAAAGAGATACTCCAGATATCATATTACAGTCATTTAAGATAGAAATTAGATTTCCTACATTTAGTTTATTGTCTATTTTGTTAGGACTGATTAGTCTACATTAAGTAATCAGTTCAAGTAATGATTGAGTTAATTGATTTATTGTTTACTTAATCACGATTTTGTTTTGGATTAGTTGAAGTCTCCCAGAGCATCTCATGAATGGGGATGTTCACATCTTAATCCTCGCAAGATTCTTTTTGGATGATAATAATAATAATAATAATAATGCATAAATAAAGCTTTGAATTCAATTAATTTGATTAAAAAAATTTAAAGTGATTAATTTTTGAGTTAGATAAGTGATAATTATAATTTTGGATCGTGAGATTTAGAAATCTAATTATTTGGAGTTATTTTTGGAAGAATTTAGTCTAAACCAGAATATTGAATGAATTATCGAAATGAGATAGAGTATGGTATAGAAAAATACATTATTGAAATTTAAATTAGAGATGATCATTGTTTGAGTCGGGAGAGAATAATATTAGTTAAAGGTGATAAAGATAATTATAACTTTAGATTGCATCCTTTAAAGGTTGTATAAGTTCTATCAGGTTATGATACATTATTAAAATGTGATAACAATCAGGTATATACTGATAAGGAGTAACCATTAATTTATGATGGATGCGTTTGAAGATTGATAATTTACTAATTCATGAAATATTTTACGATTGTTATACTTAAAAGATAAACTATATTAAGGATTCAAAGAATTCAATAAAAGTATTTGATACAATACAATTAATGGTGTCTTGTAGAATTGACTTATATAGAACAATCAAAAGCAGGTTGAGGTTGTAGAATGATTTAAGTTGTGATCGACGACAGTATTATTGAGGTCGACGACGGTATGCAATGAAGTGGGATGCTAGTACTTTAATTAACGATTTTAGTTATATAAAATAGTTGTACTGGAGTTGCATTGGGAGGATAAGTTTAAATGTTATTGTTATAAGTAGGTAATGCAATTACTAGTTAATTATGAGAACGTTAAAAATCAGAAAAATTGTGGACTCGATTTGTGCAAATGCTAGGTAGAAAGAGACCCTTTTGATATTAATTTTTCAGTAGTGTGTGTATAACCTATTGCATGCTAAAATTATGTGCTATTGGTTTTGAATGGAGTAAAGGTTTGATTCGAATAGAGATGGTTCTTTAAGTAAAAGTATCGGTGATTAATTGAGGATCAAGACCTATATTTCGAGGACAATATTTTTTTAAGGGGAGATGATTGTAATATATCAAATATTTTTGAGTTTATTATTTTATAAAAAAAAATTATCTAATTAATTTTGATATTTTTTAACTATTTTAATAATTATTTTGGGTTTAAATTTTAATAATTAGGTTAAAATATGAACTTAGAGTATTTGAATCGTTGAATTGTATTTAAATACTTAAGCCATTAATTTGAATTAATAGTTGAGTTTGAGTATTTTAATTTAGAGTAATTAATATATTTGATTGAGTTAGCTTAATTTTAGGTCTAATAAATCAAGTAACTATAATATATTTAAATTATATGAATGCTAGTATATTAGAATTTATTAATTTAAAGTATAATTATGAAAATAAATTTAAAGAGGGGTCAAAATATTAGAAATTAATATTAAAATTTTAAGTGTTATTATAAGGATAATTAAATAAATAATTAATTTATATTTTAATAAGAGATAAATAAATATATAAATATATATACAATAATAAATATACATATAATAATATTTATGATATAATAAATATTTGTGAATAATAATAATAAATGTTATTAAATATTATGATGATATTGATAAAGGGAATATTAATAATAAATATTAATTAATTATTAAATAATAATAATAATAATAACAATAATAATAATAATAAGCTTTCAGAAAGCGATATAAACGAAGAAGAAGGTGAGAGAAAGAGGGAGGAAATGCCAGGCGAATTGAGCGGCAACGACTTCTCCTTCTCCTGCCAATCAGTCACCTTTCCTTCATTTTCTCGATTACCTGTCCCATTTCTCTCATTTCAATTTTTTTTCTTATTTCCTTTTTAATTGTTACCTTCATCTTCTTCTTGTGGGTCGCTGGTGAAATCAGAGAGAGGGAAAGTGTGAGAATGACAGCTGGAAGCCTACAGCTAGTGCCTACTATAAGGTACGGGTATCTAAAACATAGTTAATCCTAATAATTAATTGATATAACAGAGTTTGGGATAAATAAAAATTGAAAAAAGTAGGAAATTGGCCTTAGCGCAGCATGCATCAGAGTTGGGCTCGCTGCTGGCTCGAGCCCAGCAGTGAGCGCCAAAAACAGATTACTCTAGAGAGGGGCACGCACGCCACTCACTTGAGCGCAAAGGAGGGTGCCAATTCCAGTCGCTTCTATGCACGCCGCTCGCTCGAGCGAGATAGAGGGCGTCGATTTAAGAGTAGGTGTGCTCGAAGCGCGCTCACTAGGTGCTCAAGCGTGAATCTGATTTTTATCCACCGACCTACTTTTATTTTGTTTTAAAAAGGGGGAGAGAAGAGAGAAAACATAAAGCACGAAGGAGAGCAGCGAAGAAATGAGAGGGAAAGGGATGAAAAGGAGGAAAAAGAGGGAGATTTTGGCTGTTCTACTCCGATCCAAGTAAGAATAATGGTAGATCGGGCCAAGATAAACCTTATTTTCCATTTTTATACCTTTTGAATATCTCTATTTTGTTATTTATGCTCTAAAACCCTAGCTCCCTAAGATTTATTATGATAAATGCATGAATCTCATGTCTTTTGATTTAAACTTCAAGTTTATATATATGTATTGTGAATTGTGATTTTGATTTTGCGATTTGGCCCACGTTTTATACTCAATTTAGATTCGGAAGACTTACATGAAACCCTAGGACGAAAATTAGGGATTTGGTGTTTAAGTTTCTTAAATTTTGAGATGTATATGTGATTTTGTAAAATATTAATGCGTATGAGATGATTTTTGTTTGAAAGTGTTATATGGAACTATACCGTTAAATTTCTGAGATATTCTAAAACTATCTGAAAGATTATCTATATGAGTTTGACTGGCCTTTGAGGCATAATAAGCAAACAGTTAAGAAATAAGGATAAGAATATTTTCAGTTTTGTTAAATTAGTAATAAAATCGGACCTATGACTATTATTCTGTCAGGTAAGGTTCTCCGATATGCCTTAGAATGTTACAGTGGTAATCGAGGATAACACCATCCATGAAGTGATACGTGGTCTACTCTTCCTTGGGGTGTTAATGTCTGGAGGATAGATATCTGAGTTTGACTTGCCTTCGGGAGGTAATATTGTAACTGATCCTACTATAAGGGATATTTCTATTCTATTGTCAGCTTCTGATTGTGTGCAAAATACAATCTATCCTCGATTATTCTCCGCCTTGGCTAGTTGGGTCTACTAGTTTGGTCCCTCGGATATTAAGTTGATTTATTAAGAACATACGGAGTTTGATACCAATTTATGATTTCAGATACATGTTTATATTGATTTATGCTTTCTGCCTATTTTCATATATGTTTTTGTTCTTCAGCCATTCCCATGGTTGTTGCTTTATAGTATTTATGTTCTGCATGAAAGAATTTACTTGCATACTTTTATGGTACCTTGTTGGGTTTCGACTCACTCTTACTATTTTTTCCTCTTCAGATGAGACATTAGAGCTGATTCCGGATGAGCAAGAATAGATAAAGCCTATCCAAGAAGATTTTTGGGAGCTTCAAAGTCTATTACAAATTTGGGAGTCTGACTAACTTGAATGTAAATACCTAATTTGTAGATGAAAGTTATGTATTAATGGATATGACACATTTTGTATTTTATTGGAATAGTATTTATACTTCCATTGGTTTATATTATGGACATAATTCTGCTTTCGCTATCTACTTTTTGGATTTGTACAAGTCCTAGACGACATCTCTTGTATGAAATTTGATGTAGTGGACAGGGATGTTGACTTAGAGCCATGGTTATATATATGTGGCATTAGAGGATCCTGTGTTAGTAATTGAATGTATATTGATATATGGCATTTTGCATATTTGTATGTTTTACTCCGGTTGATTGTATCAGTTTTGCCCAATTTTAGGAGAAACTCCGTCCGTTTTTCCTTAGAATTTTAAGTTGTTATTTTTTTTGGGTTTCAGTTCTGTATGGTCATTGACGGAATTTATTAGAGAATAAAAAAAATTTGTTCCATCACAATTGGTGTTAGAAAAATGAGATACCTTAGGATTGGTCGCTAGTCGGGCATGTTTTAGCACGGGATCAAATGTAGGGCTTTCTGGGCCATCCAAAAAGGCAAAGATAGCAAACAAGGGTAAAAGAATCACTAAAGTTCAGGCAGTAATTGGTTCTTAGGTATCAGTTGCAGACTGTGTTATGTGTGGGAAGAAGTATGTGGGACATCCTTGTCACAGGGTGATGGGAGAATGTTTTAAATGTGGACAACAAGGCCACCAGATTAAAGATTGTCCATACCCCAGATATTGGAAGTAAAGAAGCCTACTATCTCAGCTAAGGATTTTGCGGTGACTGTTCAGGATGCAGAGGCATCCCCGAATGTGGTTGAAGGTACCCTTCTTATTTGTGGAGTTTCGACTTCCATTTTATTTGATTCTAGCTCTACGCATTCTCTTATTTCTCCACGATTTGCATGCCATATTGTATCTACCCCATGAATTTTGGATTATTTTTAGTTGTATCAACACCTACTAGATCCTCGGTAGTTATTGATGTTATGTATCCAAAATGTGTGGTGGAGGTGGATGGGAGATGTTTGATGGTAGACTTGATATTGTTGAATATGGGTGATTTTGATGTTATCTTGGGGATGGACTGGTTAGTAAAATATCATGTCAGTATTAACTACTTTTTAAAAAGGGTGTGTTTTGATATTCTTAGAGTAGAACCCTTCTTCTTTCAAGGCATTAGAAGGAATGAGATGCCTGTATTGATTTCTACTTTGCATACCAAGTATTTGATAAAAAGTGGATGTCAGGCTTATGTAGCATATGCGAGCACCATTGGGACTCACAGTGTGCCGGCGAATGACATTTTGGTTGTATGTGATTCTAAGGATGTGTTTCCAGAGGAGTTCCATGGGTTACCTCCTCATTGGAAGATTGAGTTTGAAATTAAGGTTATTCTTGGTGTTAGCCCGATTTTAAAGGCACCTTATCATATGGCGCCAGCCATATTGAAGGAGTTAAAGTTACAATTGCAAGAATTGTTAGATAAGAATTTTATTAGACTGAGTGAATCTCCGCGGGGTGCATCGGTTCTATTTGTAAGGAAGAAGGATGGGTCTTTGCAGTTGTGTGTAAATTATCATGAACTGAACAAAATCATGATTAAAAACAAGTATCCATTGCCGTGTATTGATGATTTGTTTGACCAGTTACAAGGATCTCGGGTATTTTTGAAGATTGATTTGAGGTCCGAATATCACCAGTTGAGGATTAAGTTAGAAGATGTGACCAAGACTGCCTTTCGGACGAGATACGACCACTATGAATTTCTTGTTATGCCATTTGGTCTTACAAATGCTCTTGCTATTTTTATGGATCTGATGAATCGGGTGTTTAGATCATATTTGGATAAATTTGTTGTGGTATTTATTGATGATATTTTGATATATTCGAAGAGTTAAAAGGAGAATAAGACTCATTTGAGGATTGTTCTCCAAGTACTTCGTGAGAAGAAACTGTACGCTAAGCTAAAGAAATGTGAGTTTTCGATGGAGGAAGTAATATTTTTGGGGCATGTAATTTCGAACGGAGGTATCACTGTAGACCCAAAGAAGGTAGAGGCAGTTACTAACTGGAATAGACCAACCTCGGTGACTGAGGGTAGGAGTTTTCTCGGTATGGTAGGATATTATATAAGATTTGTAGAGAGCTTTTCTCGGATAGCTATGCCTTTGACTCAATTGATAAAGAAAGAGGCCAAGTTTAGCTAGACAGAAGAGTGCGATCAGAGTTTTCAGGAATTGAAGGATCGCTTGACAACCGCTCTAGTACTAATTATTCTGGAGGGTTCGAGTGGCTTTGAGGTATATTGTGATGCTTCCAAAGCGATTTTGGGTTGTGATTGATGCAAAATGGCAAGGTAGTAGCTTATGGGTCTAAACAGCTGAAAGTACATAAAAAAACTGTGAGGACCCAGATTCTAAAACATAGAAGTCCCAGTCATGGAATCAAAATAATCAAAGAATTGAGGAAAATTGACGGATGCTTAAATTGGAGAAGACCCGCCTTATATGGGTCAAAAAGCGGTTCAACTTTCCCTTGTGTCTAAAATTAAGTCCGGCCTTGTGTGAGGTAAAAAGAAGTCCAACCACCTTAAGTCTAAAGAAGTCATGGGCCTAAAACAAAACCAACTTTCGTGTAAGAAGAAAAGAAGATCGGCCCCTTGAGGCCCAACAACTTCGGCCTTCCCCTTTCATATAAAGAGGTTCGGCCTCCTCCTGTGAAAATTAGTCCGGCTCCCCTTTTTGTGAATCAAGATCGGCCCACCCTTCGGAATCACAAACAGCCCAAAAAGGTTGGCCAGCAGCGGAATGGGCCAAGCAGTTGGCCTGAAATGAACTAATGGCAAATAAAGAAAAAGCAAACTTTACTATTTAGTTCGAATCTAACTAAGGGGTGACCAAATGGAGTAAGTCAACTAACCTAGTTACTCCCACGTACCGTCTGTGAATAAGTACAGCTGTAAGTAACATACCCCACTTACTCCACCTACCCTCTGAAAAGAAGTGTAACTTTCCCCACTTACTCCACCGAACCCCTCCTCTATATAAACCAGCACTGGTTGATGCAAGAAGATGGAAAAAGAGTGAACCCGGCAAGCAATAAGGAAGAAGTGGAGAAAAGAAAAATTTCAGACGGTAATATTGGGCAGCCGACTGTCAGGCAAGTGTACCTCGGACACTGATTTTTAAGTCATGCTTTAAGAATATTGCCAGTTACTTCAGACGTTGTTTTTAAGTTTATGCGTCAAGAATATTACAAGTATACACCTTTCCCCCTGCTTTAAGATCATGACTTAATGCAAGTATGTGCATGTTTCATTGCAAGTATATCTAATTATGGAGAAGTATATATTATGATATGTACGATGTTCGTTCTGATCATTGAGTAAAGAAGAATCTCTGTTAACCGCATGCTTCAAAGAAGTTCAGTTTTCCCTTAATAAAATATAGTTCGGCTTCCCCTTGATAAAAGAATCAGTTCAGTTTTCCCATAATGTGAAATGAACTCCGTTTCTTTGCAAAAATGAGCTCCGGCATTTAAGAAAATGAACTCCGTCCCTTGAGGAAAATGAATTCCGGCTTTTAATGAACTCCGTCCCTTGAGTGAAAAGTACTCCGGATTTATGAAACTTCAGCTTTTAAAAGTACTCCGTCCTTTGAAAAGCACTCTGAATTTATGAAACTTCGGCTTTCAAAAGTACTCTGTCCTTTGAGTAAAAAGTACTCCGGATTTATGAAACTTCGGCGCTTATAAGCACTCCGTCCCTTTAAGTGAAAAGCACTCCGTCTAAAAAGCACTCCGTCCCTTTGAATGAAAAGCACTCCGTCCAAAAAACACTCCGTCCCTTGAGTGAAAAGCAGTCCGTCCGAAAAGAACTCCGTCCAAAAAGAACTCCGTCCAAAAAGCACTCCGTCCCTTGAGTGAAAAGCACTCCGTCCGAAAAGTACTCCGTCCGAAAAGCACTCTGTCCGAAAATCCTTCCGGCTTTGTATAAGAAAAAGAGCTCTGGTCTCTGTTAAAAAGAGCTTCGGCCTTCATGTTAAATGAACTCCGGTTTTATGTAAGAAGAAGAGCTCCGGTCTCTGTTAAAAAGAGCTTCGTACTTAATGTAAAAAAAATTCCGGCTTTGTATAAAAAAGAGCTCCGGTCTCTGTTAAAAAGAGCTTCATCCTTAATGTAAAATGAACTCGGCTTTGTATAAGAAAACGAGCTCCGGCCTTAATGTGAAATGAACTTTGCCTTTTGAACTCCGGCCTTGTATCGAAAATGAACTCCGGTTTTGAGTATATAATTTTTGAATTAAGTTCTATGATCTGTTTGAAGTATATGATTTTTGAACCGGACTTAATATTTTCTGTACACAATTTCTGAAGGGTAAATTGTGATGTTTCTAACTGAAAATAGTTTTCAGTAAGTGATAAGAAGATAAGAAGAAAGTGTGACTGATGCTGAAAATGGCTTTCAGTAAACAATAAGAAGGAAGTATTCTATTTATGTTATTATGGGCCCAAGACTGATATGCAGTCAGGTAAGGTTTTTCGGCATGCACCTTAGAACGTTATGGTGGTAATCGAGGATAACTCGGTCCATGGAGTTATATGTGGTCCGTTCCTCCTCGGGGCGTTACATGTGGAGGGTAGCTTCTGTTATGTTCTGTCCCCCTATGGATTGGGGAAGATCCCGTGAGATGGGATATTTATGTTC
>JAOVVI020018112.1:0-10441 GCA_028571085.2 Nepenthes alata
TGGGACAACTTCCCGCCGTTAACGCTGACCTCTCGTTGTTTTAGTGGTGTGCAGGATTCGCACTCGGATAATGGAGCCGGATCAACATCATCCAGGAGCATCCGAATCTGTTCGAAGTCGGATCTAGGTACGCATCAGTATTCATTATACAAGTGTTATTTTGGTTATCGTGGTACCTCGTCTAATTGGTGAGCTGCCTACTCAAGGATGCAGATTGATAAACTTTTAACTATTTTGAGATTTTATATTATAATTTGGACTGAAAAGCAAGCATAAAAATTTAATGGTTAAATGGGTAAATTTTAGCTATATCATAGAATGAATATTATTTTATGTTGGAGTCAATAATGGCTTTTATGCCAGGTTTGTGACGTCTTATTTATGTTTTAGATGATTTGGGTCAAGACATAAGCATTATTAAAAGTAATAAAAAAACTTATTAATTTGTTTATTCATTCATTACAGTATTTATTATTTTTATAATGGCATATGTAGATTTTTAAAAACTTTAAAATTTATAATCCTTTCTTGTGATTTTTAATTTTTATTAATCCAATGTGTGATAACATAAATGTATGATGTATTAGGATGAGTGCCATCACCATTTAAAATGTGATATAATATTTCAATAAACCTGGATTGTAAATACCTCCGTACATTCTTTTCAAATTTTCGATCTTCTACGATGAGCAATAAAGTCTCCTAGTGAACAATATACTATGCGAGTCCTCACAATTTATTTTCAAATCGTGTTAGAATGCTCTTAGTCTTACACTGCCTATAAATATTAGTTTATACTGAGTTTTTAATATTTGTTATCTTTTATATTTTTTATGTACTATTTTAGGTATTTAGTATCACATAACTACTCTTAACTGATAGCTAATTTAATATTAAACGGTTGCCAAATGTTGCTAGAATGTTTTTTAGATTGGCGGCCATAGGTACTGAGATTAGTATTGCCAGTAAAGATAGGTCATGATTTGAAGATATCAAGACCACTATAATAGCTATTTAAATGTATTGTTATTAGTACAGGACTTTTGCTTTGTGACATAGTTATCCAAATTTTCTTTACTACTAAAATGATAAAAATTATCCTTAATCAGTTGACCGGAAAATCATAGGGGCAAAGTGGCAAATGAGAAAAAATTTCCTTACATAGTTACCCTTTTGCTTTGTGGCAAATGGGGAGAGGCAAAGTGGCCGGGCAACTGCTTGACCGGCTAAGGAGGCATAGTGGGGGCAAAGAGGCTAACTATTGTCATATGCAGCCATGATTTTACAAATCAGTAATTTAAGTTTAAGTGTTTCAGTACTTATAAATTTAGCATCCAGCTCAAAAATAGAAGTTAACTATACCAAAAAAATCTATACCTCGAAGGCCAACTTCATACTCAACAACAAATAATAACTAACTTAAACAACATAACAATGATTCATTAATGAAAATAAATTCTCCAGTGAAATATACCAACGCTTTAAGAACTAAATTCACCAGTCAAGCAGCATGAAGGGAGCATACCTGTGTAAAATATTTTATCCTACTTCTGATCTAGTGGAGCAGTTGTTTCAGAAACACCCCTTCAACAACTCTAATTGCATAGCTATCTAGATATTCCAGTACAAACTTTGCAAGCAGTGAAGATGAAGCAAGAGTATTTTCATATGGCTTTAAGACAACCACATTACTAGCTACAACAGCTCCAATAATAGAATCCAAGGATAACATTGGAATGAAGAAGCATAATGAACATGATGCTCCAGATAATAAGATGAGAAAACCAAACTATATTATATTTGTTTGGGTAAAACAGTTGGCACTGTTGGAAATGTCCCGAAATTGTTACACATAGCTAGTCACATTAATCCAACTTGGTGGTATTTGGTAAACTGAAGTATCGCATGAATCACGAAACTTGCAAAATTGTGGAGTAGGAAGAGAAAGAGATTAGTTCTAATCTTCATCATGCTATCTATATAGCATATCTATTTCAATTAGTTACAATATTCTTAACTATTCATTACATTCCTGTCTATTCTGCACAATAATACATAGACAATAATACACAATTAAGTGTCAGGACACCTCATGCTTTTCATTTACCTTTATCTTTGGATCTCATTATCACTATTTATAATCGGATACTCTGTCTATGCCAAAGTTTCACACTAGATTCAAACCTAGTATTTTTTTTTTCTTGAAGTTATTTTTTCTTAATCCATAGATCTAGCCAAAAAATTAGAACGAAAAAAAAATAAAAAATAGTAAATGGCCAGAGCATAAAGCAAGTTGGTGAGTCTATTTAAACACCAATCGAACGAAAATGAGAACAAGGAAGGTTATGATCAAGCAAATTGACACTATACCTCGAATAGTGAATAGAGAACAACGGCTACTCCGATTGTGACGTCAAACAGAAGAGAACGATATCTCGAACACTATACTTCAGTCACGACTTTTCGTCAATTATAAGATTAAAAAAAATATTCGAAATAAGATAGTAGAAAAATATTAAAGAAAAATAATTGAACAAAAGCCAACGATAGTGACAACAAATAAGTGAAAAATCTTTTAATGTAAAAATAAAACTTATTTTATAAATTGAGATTCAATAAATTTTAATCATCAAATCGTTATGTTTTAACAATAATAAAATAGATTTACAATTGTTTCAAGGAATGAAAGAGATTGCTTACCTGATTTGCGATGATGAATAGTTACGACAGCTCCAAACAGTGACGATGGACAACGGTGATAAGAAATAACAGCCACAAAAACAGTAGCTCTCTTTCTTATGCGATGGAAATGGCGACGGGAGAAAGGAAGAGAGATTGTGACGCTCAACAAAATGAAGAGAATAAGAGAAAGAGAGGAAGAGAGTGTGTGACGCTCAGCAAAATGAGGGGAAGCCTGAACAGAACGAGAGTTTAATTTTGGCTCAGATACTTGCGGCCGTTGAATGTCTTTTCATCCAACAGCTGCATGTCACCCTTTTTTTTAATAAAAAAATAACGTGCATGTGGCAGAATGCGATTCGCCAGAACCTTCCAGAGCCGTGCAGATTTTTCCACGATTCCCCACTCGTTTTATATGATTTAGATTTTTTAAATAATAATTCAATAAATAAAGTATAACTTTTTTTTAAATAATTTTCATTATTGGAATATATTTTTTATAATTGATAATAATATATTTTTATCACTCTTATTTTTATTATTTAGTATTAATTATTTTATTTTTTTATAAATTATTATTTCTTTAATTATAAATTTTTAATGTCAAAATAATATTTTTGTCACTACCTTATAATATTAGTGACAAAAATATATTTGTCACTAATTTTTTATCACTAAAAAATAGATTTTTTATTGTGTATAATAATATAAATCTAAGGAAGGCCTTAAATAGTAATTAGTTTGCAATTTGGTAGCTAAGATAACACATTTTCCGACTAATAGACTAGAGGATTTTCTCAAAACTAGTATGTAACTATTCTGATCTATATGAATATTTATTTCTTAAATATCTATACATGCTATAAATTAGTATGTAACTATTTATACTTGACATACATATATTTTTATTCTCATTCTTTGCAAATATTATAAAGCTTATGTTCTTAATCCATATATATTGTGTTTTTAAAATAAGTTATACACTAGAACTCATATATGTTCTGAAATCATATTTGAATGTTCTTATATGCTCTAGTTTTTCTGTATAATATTCTAACATATCCCAAATCTTTAAGTATATATGTTGCATGCCTTGGAATTTACCTCAAACCGTTCCTACATATTTCATAGTTAAAATGGAGTGATAAAACTTCATGAAATAATAAAAAATTTATAATATAACTTTTTCATATTTTAAAATTTCATAATCAAGTTCATACATAAATCATGAACTTCTGCATGCTAAGTGTTTAAAGAGTAATGAAAAATTCTATAATTTGTAATATGATAAGAATATTTTTTTAATATAAGAAAATATAAATGATTATTCATATTCACATAGAGTTTTTTATTTGATTATACTAGAACCATTGTAGAAAGTAACGGTAATATATTATAATATGTTTTAGTACATTATAATAATAATCAAAATTTGAACATATCATTCATAGGTTAAAAATGCTTTTGGCTCCATTTATAAAACTATATGTACGATAACCTACTAATGGATATTAAATAATAACGTATGACCTTTAGTTGTATGAAAATGTACATAACCTGAGTTTTGATTATTTTCTCCTTTATTGATAAGGCTCTACTAATCTTTAGTCTATTAGAATTGTATAAATTGAGCATATTTTATGATGCATTGTCGAGAGAAATAAAAATTGAATTATCAATCTTAAGTTTATATATGAACGCTGTGAAAATTATATGATATTGTATCTAATTTGAACTCATGTTCCTCCCAACAAGTTTTGATATAAATTATATATTTAAGTATAAAGAATTGTATGCCTGGATGAGCTATTAGCTCACTCTAGTTTAATTTTTACTAACATTTTAGATTAAACGACTCGGAGCATATTTGTAGGCGACGGGAGACGACGGAAATGCCATCCGATGATAGAATTAGGATTTGTGATTTTAGATGGTGTATTTTTGTACCAAGATAATAAATTTAGGATATTTATTTCATTTCGATTCAATAGTTCTGTATTAAATATAAATTATAATATTTTGTCGGTGATGTAATAGGACTTTGGTTTGTCCGGTACAAGTCTAAGGTATAGTTTTCTTGGTTATTCTGATCTTAATATAAACGTATCTTTTAAAATCGTTATAAAGTCGGTTTAGAAGTCCACATGAGGCGGTTGGGACCTGGAGAAGGCAGATGAAACTCACATGTTTTCTAATCGACGGTGATGGAAAAGGATTTTCAGATCCGAACATGGCAAGTTCGGCACAGATTTAGAAAATCACAGACGGAGACAGCTCGGGCAACTCGTGTTCAATTTTTTTCTACACTGGTTTCATAGACACCCTTTGATTGCTTTTGTCCCCCCGCGGGACGCCGAGCGGGAAATTTTGTTTTGTGCGCCTCAACTACGCTGGTTTCAATACTCGTAAATAATTATTGCAGTAACGGACTAAAGACAAGACAAGATTTTTGCATGATGCTTTTTGCATGGAAGATTTTTCAAAATTATCAAACGCGTAAAGCATAATATTTAAACTACATCCAACACTGCAGTGACCTTATCGTTGCACCGTGCATGACATATCCACAGAGAAGTTTAGTCGATACGGTAAGGGAACTACGGAAACCTAACAACTAATCAGAAGAAATGAATGGATATAAACCATCACTTCATGGTTCAACAGGAAGAGCCTCTCGCACAGGAAATATTGCATCTTCAACATAAATCCCCTCGGCCTTACTGTTCTCATGTCGTGGCCTACAGCAGTTTTACAGGGGAGTCGATGGATCCAAATCAAACGAACAAGACCACGTATCAAAAAGAAGGAAAAACAGTATAAATGTTCACGATCTCTCTCCATTTTTAGTCTTACTTTTATTTTTATTTTGTTATGCAAGAAATTAAATCATATTTCAACTCTATAGTAGCACACACGTAACGTTAAAAGACTTGAAAAAAATAATTGTGTTGTCAATGGAGCTTTATGCTTGTCTAAATTACAAATGGAAAATTTTTCTTAATGTAACATAAAATTGTTACTGAAATTAAAGCATAGAATAGGATTAGGAAGAACAAACATGAGAAAGAAACGGAGAAGAAATGAAAATTTGAAAATACTTCAGATACTTTTCAAATGATAATACATATAATAGACACTCAAAAGCTTACAAAAGATTAAAAGAAAATAAAAAATCAAAAAAAGGCAATACCGACTCAAAATGGTGTACGTATTCGTTTCCGTCATTTAAAAAATTACATCATGTGAATTATTGGCCTTCCAGATACCAACAGGGAGGGCGCCCAGAGGAAAGAACTGCTTACCTTTCCTGACTGTCAAAACCTTTAATTTCTTCCCGCAGCATCAGTCTTCATCTTTTTGATGGAATCAAGCAGGGACGATTTCTCCTGATTGCTTGATGACTTAGCAAATGGGTTTGCAGGACGAGTATCTCGGTCTCTCGATAAATTATCAAATGGATTAGATGAGCAAGGACCTTGTGGCTTCGCCATGCTTTGAACCACAGCATCCTCTTTTCGATCATCTCCTTGCTGTGCACCCTCCGAAATCCCGGTTCTGCTTTGTCCCATTTTCTCCTTTCCAACAACCGATCCCTCTTTCAATTTGTCTTTCTTTCTAAACAAAGGAGATGTAAGGTGTGCTGAAGAAGGCAAGGGATTCTTTACTTCTGTCGGCATGACAGCCTCAGTTGAAGTTGCCATCTTGGGTGTCCAACTATTAGTTGAAGTTGTGGTCCGGTTGGTTGCAGCCTCTGCTGAAACCGAGGTTTTGATTGCTGGGTCTGGCTGAATGAATGCATCAGAATTTGAATTGCTGATGGGAATGGCTGAATTTTTTGTCGTTTCATTAAGCAATCGTTCCTGAGAATAGAGGTCTAAGTTGCAACAATAAAACAAGGACAAAGCCCTCAATTTTTTTCCAAGTGGAATTGACTATATGATTCCTCTTTTATATTTCCCCATTTGTACTGCAACATACAAAGAATGAAAAATATATTCCATTTTTTATTACCTCGGTTCAAGTTTTTCCAAGAACTCATTGCCTTTACCATTGTTGCGTCTTCGGATCATGGTCACCATACGGACTCGGATCCGAAAGCTAAGCAACACCAAAGAAATCGAGTGAGTGTTTGGGAAGAGAAAGAGAATGGCACACAAGTTTTTTTACGTGGAAACCCTCTTTGGAATGAGAGCAGAAAATTAAGGGACGAAGGATCCAAGTAAACTTCTACTATGTTGTTGGGTGAGTACAAAGAATAGAGAACACGTGGAACTCAAGGTTCTCTGGGTGCTCTTTCTGATTACACTAGGAGGAAAACTCACTAACTCATTCTTTGTGTGCGTTAATGTAAGAGTGGAAGTAGGGTCCTTTATTAGGTATGTCTTAAATGCGTATATAGAAGCTTGGATGTCCTCTGTGGAGTGCCCACACAACCTGGCGTGTCGCAAGGATTGCGCGTGCTCTGGCAAAAGTCAATTACTCAGACCAATCCAGCTCTTTAGGCCTCATGGGACGTGGGCTTAGGTTCTCGAGCCTCGAGGGCCAATTTAGCCTCTTGGGCCAAGTTAGCCATTTGGGCCATCCGCCCATGTCCACGGGCGCCTAAAGCCAATCTTGTTTCTCGGACAGTATTGGGCTTCTGGGCCTTCTTTGGAAATGGATCCGTTTCATGGAAATGAACCTCTTAATTGGGCCCTGGGTGTTCACTACCCATCACTAGCCCCTCATGCCAAAAGGTTTGAGAATCTCAACCTTTGACATGTTTGACAGCTGAAGTTCGTCGGGACATTTTGCCTTAACCTGATCCTTCAAGGTGCTTACTACTTGGATGGCATGCAGCATTGTTTGCGTCCAAGATGCTCTTCTTTCTGTCCGCAAGCTTTGCAAGCGTCCTCAGACGTCTTCCTAAGTTGCTTTGCCCGATTTCGTCTGAGGACGTGATCACAGTCCACGGACTCTCTCTGAGCTCGAGGTACTGTCCTGACTGTCAGCTATTGTGTTAAATGTGCACATAACGCGCATTAAATGCGGCCTAGGAAAGGGAAAGGTCATCATTACCCTCAGATCGGTGGGGTATCGACACGTGACTTGACATTAAATGCGGCACGCCCTTTTGAATTTCGAAGCCCTTGATAACGGACGTTTGCCTCTTTGCCATTTACCTGTTCTCATTTTGCTTTCAAAAAACTTTCTAAGTCTTCGAAAATGCCCTCTGCAGCCCCGTTGTTGTGCACTATTCACCTTCCTGTTTTCTTCACATTTTGATGGCTCCTGTCGTTGCAAGCATCGTTTCTTCCTTCACAGTAGCTGACCTTGATGCTATTCGCGTGAGGTACCGCATCCCTTATGAGATGGAGATGCTGGTCCAAGAGCCCTATGAGAGGGCCTGCAGGCCACCAGACGGCTTTCTTACCGTCTGCACAATCCACCTCAAGAGTGGGCTTCGCTTTGACATGCCTCTAAATTTGTACAACATCTTGAGGGATCTCAAGGTCCTATTGCATGGCTTCAGCCTAACGCAGTAAGGTATCTTGTCTCTCTCTGCGTCTTTGCCCGTTGCCATGACCAGACATTTGAGACATTGGTTGTGAAGGTGATCTTGAGATTCACACAGAGTCAAGGTTGGGTTGCCATCACTTTTCGTCCTGAGTTTGCGGCGCTGAGTGGTGGCAACCCTAATTCCACCAAAGGGTGAAAAGATAAGTTCTTTCTGACGATTCGCGGTATTTGGGATATTCCCAACGATTAGGGGAACGTTGAACCCAAATACTACCAAGAAGCCATGCCTGAGGAGAAGACATTAGTGAAGGAGATCATTGCTCTCGTACAGTCCAATCTTCTCAGCTTCCATAAGAACAGAGAGAATAAATGGTTGTGACCCGAGAGCTTGGTTAAGGTCAACTGGGGATCTCAGTACGGAAACTCTAGCGCCCGGGCCGGCCTCCCTTACAAGAAGAAAAAGAGGACCAAGCAGAATGGTCTGAGAATAGAGGAACTGTCCAAGCGTCCAAATAAAAGTCAGCAGACTGAGTCCTCACCCAAGCGTCCCGTTGTGCCCGTGGAGAGTCCTCATCCGGTGATGATGATACTGTGACCGAGTGCCTTTCAAGGAAGCATCGGCAACCATCCAAAGATCCTTCTGAGGCGCCCGGTGGGTCCGCGGAGCTTCCTGTTGCCCCTCCCCCTTTGAGTCCAGTGCTTGACATCCCCATTGCCGTCACTGGTGAAGTCTCGGACTAGATTGATGATCCATCTGATGACACTACCGTGGGACTTGCACTGGAGGAGACTGAGGCGACCCAGGCCGAGGAAGCAGCGGTGATGACGCCTACTGCTGAGATCGAGGACATTGCCACGACCGTAGAGCCCCCATGCCTTGAAATCCAAATCTACAACCCAATGATGATTCCACCTGAGGTCCAAGAGGAGGTCGTGGCCAAGGACGTTAGGGCTCCAAGTACTGATGAAGCTGAGACTGAGGTTGCAAAGCCTTCTAGAGCTGCTGAGCCCTCAGTCCTTGATCTTAATGATGATGCCCCAACGTCCGAGACCAGAGTTAAGATTTCTGTCATACCTGCTGCTGAGCCACAGGGGTCCGAGACCCCCATAGAGCAGAGCTCAGCTAGTGGCTCTCTCGTCACTCAAGTATCTGTCCTTCCTTAGTCTTTTAGTTCCCATGTATCATGCTTTAATGGCTTGATTTTCCTTTATAGTTCCAAGAGCTGGATGAGAACCTTAGGCGGCTCATTGGTGGTGTCGCCCAGATTTGCTCTGAGTTGGAGTCCTTCAAGGCCACAGGGGAGGCCAACAAACGCTTAGAGGTTGAGCTTGCTGAGGCCAAAAGGAAGATTGCCTCCCTCGATGATACATTGAAACTTCAGCAGGTTCAATATGGGCTTATCCGGGATAGGAACTTCCAGCTGAAGGAGGTACTGAGGATTTCGGTGAGGGCCATAGACATAGTACCAGCACTGGAGGACAAGTACTGGGACGACATTAACTTGTGCCGCCGAGTGATGAGATTGCTGCGCCCATAATTTCCCACGGCCGTGTTTGATCCTCGAAATGCCAGTGCCACATGCTCGGACAATTTGTATGGTCTCCCAGGAAAGAAAGGGATGGGTCTCCCAACCCTTCCAAGCTTGGACCATCAAGCCATTCCGAAACCCCTGAGTAGTCGGGATCTTCAGGGCAGACAAGGCCTTCTCGATCACGAGGACAGCAGCAGCAGGGAACTTCTTCTCAATTAGGACCTTCTGAGGGCTAATTGTAAATTTGTTGAGTTTTATTTTTTTTTTATTTTACATGTACATTGTATATATTGTAAACTTAAAGTGTGGATAAGATTCACTTTTACGGTTGCAATCCTTTCTCTAGATTGTCTTGTGCATGCGTGGTTCTTTTTCTGAATTTAGACTCTTAAGAAGCCTTGTCCCTATTGAGTTGAGTGTCCGAACCTATAAACCGTCTTAAGCTGATGATGCTACTTCTAGGGTCTTCGCATGCCAGCTGTTTAAGCCCCCTAAGTTTTAAGTTCAACGTCTCGAGGGCTGCTTGGCTAGGCCAAATTTTAGTCCGACCTCTTAGGTCGCTCGGTATGAGACTGAGTTTTAGTCCAACCTCTTGGGCCACTTAGTATGGGACCGAGTTTTTGTCTGACCTCTTTGGCCGCTCGATATGGAACCGAATTTTAGTAGCAAGTGAAAGAAATCCTATCCACTTGACTTAGGGGCAACCTAGGTCTTAATTATACATGGAATGA
>JAOVVI020018113.1:0-10441 GCA_028571085.2 Nepenthes alata
ACGAGCCCTCTATACCTTGCCTCACGAATCGCCTTCACCAACCAAGCAGTGTGAAATTTGAAGCCGGCATGGAGCCTACACAAGCCGGGATCAGCAGAGACTCTTGTCCAATGTTCGAAACAAGGGCTTAAGATGTGTCTAAAATCTATCTAGATGTCCCTCCTTTGAAGGGGTAGCCACCTTAGTTATCCTCTTTTGCCTCTGGCCCAGGCCTGAACCCGCCATGGACACATGAAGGCTTGGGTTAGGGCTGCCGTCGACACTGGGAAGTCCCTCTAGTATGGATATAAAGGAGAGGTGGTTCAACCCCGGTTGGGAGATGCCGACTACCTAGTCTTTCTCGAGGAGACACCGTTCTTCTACAGCTCTTGGAAGGACTATCTTGGCGTCGGCTGCTCATGATGGGCATCCTTCCTCTTTGCACCCACGCCAAACCCGAGTTGCTGCAACCGTGCAAGTTTTCATGGGGACTGACGGCCTTAGAGACTTCGACGAGTTTTAGTGGACGGCTTCAAGATAGTCGCCCCCCAAGGGCGAGGGTTCCGCATGCTCTTCCTTGTGAGAATAATAGGGGCTTCTCGCACACTCCAACCATAGTTTCAGATTATCAGCAGGGTGGTCAAAAAGGAGACTTGTCTCTTACAGTCGTCCGCCCAGAAGATAGGTTGGAGGGCTGTAGCTGGGTCGTTACTCCATGTGTCTCTATTTTTTTTCATGTTGTACGTCCACTGTTGAAAGTTTGCACTTTGTAAAGGGAATTAATAAATGGAACTACCAAGCATTGTTTGCCCTTATGTCGCATAAATCCAATATCCTTGTCTATTTCGAATAGTTGGTGTGCTTGGATGTCATTTTCTATCGCTGGACATCTGAGAATTTGACAATCTTAGTAGTTGGTGACTCTGTCTTCTGGCGATTTATACTTGCAGCATCCCACTTCGAATGCCAGGTCTTGATGCAAGCCGGTCAGATTGAACTCGAGTCTGCCAAAGTTGCTTGCCGTCAGTTTACAATCTTGGGGAATGAGGCATCAGGTCATCATTGCCTGCGTGGCACCACCAACTCGCTTGTCCATGTGCTCGGGCTACCAACTGCCCATGGGCTACACAGGGAGGTGTCACGTTAATCGTCATAATTGACTTGGCCGATTGACGTGCCATTGTTCTCCACAGTGCGGGCATGTGTCCTGATCATTATGGTGACACGCCTCTTGGATTCCTCATGTGATACTATTTCAAGGCTAGGGATTCGGTTATTTAAGCACTAGCCCCTTGCCGCTTCTACACCTTTCCATTTCTTCGAATCACTCCGCCCCTCATTCGCCTTTTGTTCGCTCTCGTCTTCATGGCTGCTTAGGGCATCACCGCGATTTCATCCGTCCTTACCAACAAGGATGTGTTGTCTTTGTATAGGAAGTATAATATTTCAAGTGACATCCCGTATCTTGTTCCCAAGGCCGATAACACAACTTGCGATCCTCCCTCGGGGTTCATTACCATCTATGAGGAGCACCTGAATGATGGTCTCCTAATTCCGTTTACGCCAGAGCAGTGCTAGATCCTGAGGGCACTAGAGATCCCTATGGCTCGACTTCACCCCAATGCTCTTCGATACCGTATTTCCCTATGCGTCTTCTGTCACACCAAGGAACTTTCTTTGGACATCCCCGTTCCAAGTACAAGATAAGCAAGGAGAACCTTGATTCGGTGAAGAATTGGAATGACTGCTTCTTTTACCTGGCAGCCGGTTCCAACTAGCGTATTCCGAACAAGTAGATCAGAGCCAATGGTGTCTATAGTAGCGAGGGTCTAAATGTGGGAGAACAAAGAACTCTCAAGCTGGTGAAGCTAGTCGAGGACAACGCCGCCTACTTGTGTCACACTAGCTACTGGCGCTCCAGAGAAACGTTTGCCAAAATCGAGTGGGAGGTGAGGGCATAAGGGGACGATGAGGAGGTCACCGAAACGCCTCTTCGCTGCAACAAAAGGTGGAAAGAGCCGGTCGCTCACATCTCTCCCGAAGGGTCGGCTGGCAGAGCCAAGCCGTCCTCTCCTCCTCTGCCTGTTGCGGAGGAGGTCAGGAAGATTGAAGAAGTTTACACGACGGCTTCTCAACCACATCCTCGGGAGTCTTCATGTTCGGCAACAGTCAAGGGGCTGGATCCTACGATTGTGGGTGTTGAGCCTTCGCTAGTCCCTATCGTCGGTAGCACACTGTTCTGGTGGAGGGCAGCCCAAACGAACGGGCCAACCTCTTGGCCAAGGCTGAGCAACAGATCGCGATTATGGTTTCCTCGTCACCAAAGGAATATATCTTTGTGCCTCCCGCCATTTTTGTCGAGGAGGAGGCACAAGGTGGTTGGCCCGTGGAGGACACAACTGCGAATGAGCTGGAGGCCGAGGCTGCCGGGGACACTGTGCTGGGGAACAGCAAGTCGTTCGGAAGTTGGAACCCCGTCCTCCTTTGCTAGGCTGCTTGTATCTAGCAGAGTTTTCTATGGCTCCCACTGCAGGAGCGATTGATGCCGAGGCCAGTGACCTGGGCGAGCCAGCTTGGGCTCCAACCCTGGCCGAGCGCGGTGTCCATCTGGCAGGTGAGGAGCCAAGAGTCGTCCGAGTAGCCAAGGACCATCTTGAGAGTGGTACTAGGGCTGGCACTGCTCAAGAGGAAACCCACTTAGAAGAGGCGGCATCAGCGGCCCTAGAGAACTTAGGCGTTATGCCTTCAGCTCCGGGCTCCAACACTGTGTTGTCACACGGGTGTTCTCCTTTGGCTTCTCTGCCCGAGACTCCATCTGAAACCCCTACGGAGGAGTGGCCTTTTACTGAGGTCTAGATCTCATCGCTTCTCCTTTTCCATCTCTGTTGTTGTCTTCGTCTTAACCGCTTGCTATTCGCTTGCAGCCGAAAGAGGGGCTCCGTCTGATGGAGGCGTGCCTCCGCCAATGGGACACCATGATGCGTCAGCGGGAGGCTGAGATCCTGCACTTCTTGCGAATGCACACTAATCCAGCTGTGCTCAAAGAGACGAAAGAGCAAGCGGCTCGCCTTGCCCACAAGCTGTCCGAACTTAAGTCAAGACTCTAAGAGCTTGCGGAGCAGAAATCTTGGGCCCTGGAACAGATCACCCTTCTCAAGGATACGCTTCAGAAGGCTGAGCAGCATCTCGCTAACATTAGGGGCAGTGCACACAGGTCGCGAGTGAGCTGAGGGCCCGGCCCAGTCTTGAAGAGCTCAGACCTCAGCTGAGCAACAAGTTTGAGGATGGCTTTTTCCCGCTGCCGACCGGGGAGACTTCACCACACCATAGAAAAGTGGCCACACACGGACAAACCGCTACACTTGGCTATCCGCCAATGCGTCTTTTTGTATATATCAACACTTTAACGGAAAACCAAATCATTTCCTAGGCATCGCTACGAATGTCTTTGTGCTTGTCTTCAAGTTTCTTTCTCTTTCTTTTTCTCCCTTTTTTTTATTATTTCGTTCTCTGCTGGCTAGCCGTTACCAACTTTGTTGCCGGGCTTGGTGAGGACACAGGAGTCGAGTCGCGCTCATTCCCGCAAGAGGAAGTCGTGGCGCTTTGAGTTCATGGGCGGTGCTCTTTCCTGTGAGAGGACGTCATCGCACATCGATTGGTGAGCCTCACTAGGGCAAGCTGGGTTTTATGGGCACAGCCGTTGAGCTCTACCAGAATTGAGGTCGTCATTCACGCTGTACCATTAGTGCTCAGTCTTGCTAGGGGAGGCGTCGCTTTTACACGTCTAATCCTAGTTCGCCAACCACTGTTAACTGATAGTGCTCGTCCCTATCGGAGGGAATTGTCACATGCATACTGATAGAGCCCCCTAGGGTTTGTTATGGCCGCCTATGTGGGGAGGTCCGACTTTCATCCGCAAGCTCCCTGGCCATGTTATTCGTTGGCTTGTGGGCCGCTCAGTGAGGATAGCCAAGGTTCTAGTTCTGCCTTAGAGCAGCAGTTAGCATGTGAACTACTTTCACTTGACCTAGAGGTAGTCTAGATCATTTGATTTTGGGCAATGACATACAAGCACTCATATAGACAAACAAAAATTAAATAAATAGTTATTTTAGTAATTGAAACGTGATACATTTTACAAGCATTCATGATGACGCATGTTTAACCTACCTGGGTTTGGCGATGAGCCATTGGTAATATTTCTTGAGGTGGGCAGTGTTCCATATCCATGGGACTAACTTGCCGTTCTGGGTGTGTAGCTTATATGCACTGTTTCGGAGAATCATTAAGACGAGGAACAGCCCCTCCAATTCGATGAGAGTTTGTTCCTATTAGCATTCTTGCCAGTTACCTCTATGCTTCGTAAAATTAGGCCCCCCACCTCGAACCGGCGAACTCTCACCATTTTGTTGCAATATCAAGTGATCCGCTGCTGATAGGCTACCATGCACATCTTGGTTGCGTCTTTGGCCTCTTCGAACAGGTTGAAATGTTCTTTGAGTTGCTGAGAGTTACTGAGCGGTCGAAGCTCTCGACCTTAAAATTGGGCGGTCTAACTTCTACCGGGATCACCACTTCAATTCCATAGCACAAACTGAAGGATGTTTCACGCGTAGGTTCCCTCGGAGTCGTTTTGTAAGACCATAGCACAGAAGGTAACTTGTACACCCAAGAGCCCCCGGCGTCTTCTAGCTTCGTCTTCATCCCAAGCAATAGGGTCCGATTCATGACTTTCACCTACTCGTTTGCTTGTGGTTAGGCAACGGAAGTGTGAACCATCCTTATCCTCAAACTCAAACAGCTCTTAGTAAAGCGTTTACAGTGAATTGGGTTTCGTTGTTGGCCACTATAACCTCCAGAATTCCAAATCTGCACACCACACTCTGTCGAACAAACGCTGTTGTGTTATGTTCGATTATCGGAGTCTGTGGAGCGGCCTCGACCCATTTTATGAAATAGTCGATGCCGACTATGACATTTTCTCTGCCAGGATGCAATGGGTAGTGGGACGGTATGTCAAGCTTCCACTATACGAATGGCCACAGCGCCCGCAGTTGGTGAGCAATGTTACTATGGATCAGACAGTTCTCGCATTTCTTCACAAACTCCATAGTGTCTCGCTTCATCATCGGTCAATAGTAGCCTTGCCGCATTACCTTGAAGGCAACACTTCTGGTTCTGGTTCCTTTATGCTGAGGGAGGCCAGAACCTCTCGCATGTTTCAAGCGTATTGCTCTAGGCTTCCGGTCACTACTGCCTTCGCCAGCTAGTTCGCCTTCCAATTGTCTTCCATTAGGATGTGCATCATCTTGACCTTCTCGAACATTTAGGTCATGCCTTTTGCTCTAACGGGGTACCTCGCGAGCGTAGGTTTGGACACCTCAAAGTTTAGGAGAACTTGATTAACGACCAACTTTGAATCGTTGTAGATGGTCAGGCTCTTCACTGAGCATTCCTTGGCCAGCTAGAGCCCGGCAAGCAAAGCTTCGTACTCCACTACATTGTTGGTGGTTGGAAATTCGAGGGTCATTAAGTAATTTATCTCCAACCCATCTGGAGTCCTCAAAACCACACCTGCTCCGCTACCCGACTGTGTTGAGCACCCATCTACGTACGGTGTTCAAGTCGAAATCTCTTCATGCTAGAGGGCATCTTTGCCGGGATCTTGGGCATCTGGAATCAGGGTTATCGTTTCAATGATGAAGTCCACAAGAACCTGGCCCTTTATAGTCGGTCTTGGCCAAAAATCCATATCGAACTAGCCCAGTTCTATGGCCCACTTCACCAAGCGCCCGGACGTGTCGGATTTCTACAGAATTCCCTTCAGAGGCTGGTCAGTCAGAACGACGATCTTGTGTGCCTGGCAATATGGTTGGAGATACTGGGCGGAATAGATAAGCGCTAAGGCGATCATTTTAGCCCACGAGTAATGGGTCTCATTATCTGTCAGGATCTTACTAACATAGTATACCGGCCGTTGATCATCGGCATGCTGCTGGATCAAGACCGAGCTAAGCATTGTATCCAAAACCGCCAAGTATATGTACAGGTCTTCATCTTCTTCTAGAGACGTCAAGAGAAAACTGGTGAGGTACTCCTTCAGCTGTTGGAAGGCTAGCTGACAATCAGCTACCTATTGGAAGTCGTTCCCCTTTACTCCCCTCAGGGCCTTGAAGAAGGGAAGATACTTTTCTGCCGATCTCGCTAGGAAGCGGGAGATTGCAGTGAGTCTCCCGGTAAGCCTTTGGACTTCCTTGACGATTCGAGGCGGGGCCATGTCCATGATGATTTTTATCTTCTGAGGGTTTGCTTCAACCTCCCGTTGAGAGACAATAAAGCCCAAAAATTCCCTAGACAATACTCCGAAGGTGCACTTGGTCAGGTTTAGCTTCATCTGGTGCGTTCGGAGTACGTCGAAGATCCCGCTGAGGTCATGAATATGTTCATCGGTGACATTACTTCTGACGAGCATATCGTCTACGTATACCTCAATATTTCACCCAATTTAAGTTTCAAACTTTTTGTTCAGAAGCTGCTAATACGAGGCTTCTACGTTTTTCAGGCCGAAAGATATGACCTTATAACAGTACGTCCCTTAGTCAGTCATAAAAGAAGTGTGCTCCTCGTCCTCATGACTCATCTGAATCTAATTATAGCCTGAATAGGCGTCCATAAAACTCAACTGCTCATGTCAGGACATGGAATCTACCAAATGGTCAATCTTCGGCAGAAGGAAACTGTCCTTAGGGCATTTCTCATTACCCTTCTTGACGAGGACTACATTGAACAACCAGTCGGGGTACCACACTTCCATGATGAAACCTGCATCGAGCAACTTCTTTACCTCCTCCCATATAGCAACCAATTTCTCTATGAAGTGGTTTCTCCGCTTTTACCAGATGGGCTTATGATCGATATCGAGGCCCAAATTGTCGACTATTACTCCGGTCGGTATCCCGAACATATCAGCGAAAGTCCATTCAAAAAAATCAGAGTTTTGTCGTAGGAATGTGATAAGTTGGTCACGCAAGGGACCTTTTAGTGGGCTATC
This sequence comes from Nepenthes alata, assembly GCA_028571085.2. Lineage (NCBI taxonomy): Eukaryota > Viridiplantae > Streptophyta > Magnoliopsida > Caryophyllales > Nepenthaceae > Nepenthes > Nepenthes alata. The sequence continues at coordinate 7,031 of JAOVVI020018113.1, forward strand.
GATCTGTACACATATCTCAGGATCGTTGGGATCAAGTGAGATATGATCAGTTGTCTCGCCTAATGGGCTTGTTGCAAGGTAGCCTTCCCAATGATCAAAGTCATCGATCTTTTGGTTTGAAATTGCCTATGTGACTTGGGACAAGTAGAACGTCCGGCTAGTCACCTGGTCGCCCAAGAACTCCCTAATGTCGCATGCTATCTAGAACTTTATTTTTAAGTGTGTAATCATTGTCACTACTCCAAACACAATCAAATAAGGTCGTCCGAAGATGACATTATAAACCAGTGGTAAGTCAACTATTAGGAGCGTGAGCACTCGGGATGCCGTCTTCGGGTGCATTTCCAATGTGACTTCCAATTGGATGGTTCCTTAGATTAGCACCGGTTTATTATTCAGTCCGTATGGGGGTCCCTTAACCGATTTCATTTGACTTTTTCTTAATAATAGCTTAAAGAATGTATCGAGATATAGGAAATTATGAGAACTTTTATTAGCAACAAACACTCATTTTAACTAGCAATCAACCGTACCGTTTGAAACGAGCGCAAATACAATTAGAGTGCCAAAATGGGAATTTATTACATATATCATATCATCGTCGTTAAAACTAATGACATCATTTCTAACTCCTACCGTAGGTTTCTTGCTGCTGGAAGCCCTCTCTGGATGGTTCGGGGCAGTACTCTTGGGTGGTCTCACAGTAACCATGCTAACTACCTCGATCGCGACCCAATTCTGTGGTTGTTGTTGCTACTCCAGCTCGTCTTCCTCTGCTCTGCCGGGGACCTACCCTAGGTCCCACAAGAATCTGGTGAGGTGTCCTTTACAGATGAGGTCCCCAATCTCCCTCTATAGAGTCCGGCAATCTTTTGTGCTATGACCTATAAATCAATGATAAAAGCAGTAATTTGACGGATCTCCTCTTTCCAGGTTCTTGGGCTGCTTCGGTCACTTCAAGAATTTTTTCTCTCGGATCTGCATGAGGATATTAGTCCGGGAGTCATTCAAATGAGTCAGGTTTAGGGGTCTGAACTCCTTTCGAAACTCTGATTCCACCCTAGGCTGCTTCCTGGGGTCTCTAGAGTTGGCATTGTCTCCATTATACTTTCTCCCGTTCGTCGACCCCTGGGGAGGCTGGTTTGCACACTCTAGCCAATTTACTTCGTTGGCCTCTTCGGCGGCTATATATGTGTAGTCGATGGCCTTAGCCTCCTGGAAAATCTGAGGTTACTGGTGGGCCAGATTTTTGAAGAAATTGCTCGACTCAGAGTCGCTACGAAAGCACATAGCTTCACCTCGTCGGTGAGCTTGGATATTTTTCTAGTCTCGGCGGTGGATTGGGACAGGAAGCACTTTAGACTCTAGTTTCGCCCCTGTCAAAGGCAAACTAAGTGCCATAGTTGCTTCTCCTCCCTCCGAATGGAGGTGAACTGGGATAAGAGGCAGTCGGCCAGCTCTTGGAACAACCGGATTGAGTTCGGCTACAGGCGGTATAACCAAATTCGAGCGCCCCCTTGAGGGTCAGAGGGAAACAGAAACACATGGCGAAGTCGTCTAAGCCCTGGAAGACTAGCAGGGTGCGAAAGTGGTCCATTAGATCTGAACTCCCGTCGTAGGGCTCCAAGGTAGGCATCTCAAACTTGCAAGGGAGCAGTTGCGTTCAAATCTTCCTTGTGAACGAGAACCTTCTTAGGTTAGTAATGTGCCGGTCTATACTCCCTTGGAACACGTGTTGTTTGACCTTCCTCATCCTCTCTTCCATCTAGGAGGAGGTTGCAATTCTCTTGACATTGAGGAAGATCCTCAACTCCGAGTGATTCGGAAAGATGTGCTAGTCGGAGCAGCTATTGGCCCTCGATGGGCGCGTGCTACAGGAGGCTTCTCTTTTAGCTAAGGGCCTCCTATCGTCGCAGGAGTAGCATAGATTCTGCCACTCTGGGCTATCCTCCCGCATCCCGTGACTTAGTCGGCCCTCCAAGTGTGATGGGGCCCTGTCTCTCATGGCCACTCAGGCCTCAAGGTCATCAGGTTGCTAGGTCTTATTGGCCAGGTGTTTCTTCCTCTAAATTCTTCGCTTAGACGCCAATGCTTGGGAGGTAGAAGAGGGAGCCCCCAGCTATTGTCCGTTCAGACGTGTGTAAAAGGTCTGGAGCATTTTGGACATATTGTCCATTTGGGCGGCAATCGCTTGCATGTAAGGGGCCTGTCGCTCATTCACATGGCTACCCATAAAGGGGTCATCGCCATGGGAGGTGACGTTTCTGGTCAGAGCGCTAGCTTGTGCCCTAGTGTTGACCATTCTTTTCCTTCGCGAGTGTGATGGTTTGACTTTTCGATCGCTAGCTTGTGCCCTAGTGTTGACCATTCCTTTCCTTCGCGAGTGTGATGGTCTGACTTTTCGATCGATTCTCACAAACAGTGCCAATGATACTTCCCTAAATTTGGATTGTCGTACAAGTTAAGGAGCCACTCGATCGCTCCCTATGAGTTAAGTTGGCGCAGGTCTGGTTTTTGTCACTAATAACTTATATTTTGCACAACACAACAGACAAACAAGATGTCAAATTATGACAGGACTCACTCCCCAATATATTTTCCAATGTCCATATCAGAAAATATAATGTTTTGAGAAGTAAGCAGTCTGATACCTTAAGAATGCTTGAAAGCTGTAGTTTTTCGGTCCCTTTTCTCACAGAGGATAATAGGAATTTATATACTTCACGAGCCAGTATAGCCTTCCTTAAGCTTCACTGCTGACCTTGGTTCTCCAGGAGCCTCAACGGAGCTATCTCCTCGAGCATGCCTGGGGTCACTATGGCAATCATGGCCTTTCTCGGAGACATTGGAGGGCTGCACGTGACACCTCGGGGCAATGTTCTACGAATATCAACTAGGCTGTCAGAATAGCTGTCACAGCTGCGACTGACAGGCTCTCCTCGCCCACACATGCTGTGCTGCCAGGACTGCTGGCTGCCATGTTGGAGGGACAATCATGGGACTTGTGCTACGTGATACCCTAATCTCCTACTTTTCACTGAGCAGTTTCGAGTCAATCCCACTGGAATACCTGCACCACAGCTCAGGCACTCCCCTTGTTGGACTGCTCGTTGGACCGCTGTTTGGGCTCTTCCCCTGCTGACAATGTGCTTCCCAGCCCTTGGTCTCGGGCAATCACCTAATGGGCCGTTGCTCTCCCTCCGGGCAGCACTTTGGGCCAGCCCAGGGTCTGCCGGAGACCCATCAGTTATTATTTGTGATGCATTTTCGATTTATCTCCTCACGGATTAAAACATAGGAAACCAACAAATAATTCCAGCAACTCTGAATTTTTCGCCAGTGGGGAAAATTGATGTGCGAAAAAAAAAATCCACCGCAAAAACCATAGCACTACTTTAATTATCTTAGTAG
>JAOVVI020018114.1:0-10441 GCA_028571085.2 Nepenthes alata
AACGTGAAGGATTAAAAGGGCCTTAGAGGCCACCCAGTGTAACACGTCTACATGAATAAAGGGGTCCCTTCAATATGTTCGTCAATATGCATTCTTATGCTCCATCATTAAGATCAAGACTACTTCTATGTCAAAGAAAAAATTCGGTCATATCCGAGCGGCCCGAGAGGTCATATTCAAAAACTCGGTACTATCCGAGCGGCCCCAGAGGTCGTATTCAAAAACTTAGTCCTACCCGAGCGGTCCCAGAGGTCGTATTCAAAAACTCGATCCTACCCGAGCGGCCCCAGAGGTCGTATTTAAAAACTCGGTCCTATCCGAGCGGCCCCAGAGGTCGTATTCAAAAATTTGGTCCTATCCGAGCTGCTCCAGAGGTCGTATTCAAAGACTCGGTCCTATCCGAGCAATCCTAGAGATTGTATTTAAAAACTCGGTCCTACCCGAGAGGCCCAGAGGTCGTATTCGAAAACTCGCTCCTATTCGAGCGGCCCCAGAGGTCATATTCAAAAACTCGGTCATACCCGAGCGGCCCCAGAGGTCGTATTCAAAAACTCGACTCCATCCGAGTGGCCCCAAAAGGTCGAGCTCTAGGAATTTTTGCAAAGTCATGCAATCTGAGAGGTCAAAAGGTAGCACAATCCTTCAAAACTCACGCTCAAAGCTAAGGACAAGACACTTAGCAATCCATCACAAGAAGAACAAACACTTGAACAAAACAAGCAAAAAGTCCGAAGCTTCAAAAGCGTAAGTTTTATTGATAAAACAAGGCTTTGGCACAATGTAAAAAAAGGAAAGGGAAAAAGATATAATGTATCACGAGAGCCTCTCTTGGCTCCCTTGTCCACAAACCTCCTAAGCTTCGGAAGGCCCCGCCTAGTCCGTCAGACCTGGCTGCTCGGATGGTGGAGGTTCACCTTCAAGCCCTGCCCGAGAGGACTCGGGGAAAGGCCTCCCAGCAACGCCGTACAAATCTCCCCCGCATAAGGCGCTGGCATTCCTGGGTTCAAGAAGGGCCGCAGGAAACTACGGATGAAGCTATCGCAGCACTCGGCAGCACATGTGAATGCCCTCCCAATACTTGCTATCCAGTAAAGGCACAATCTCCACAGTCTGTACGGACGTCCTCAACCTTTCCTCCAAGCAGACAACCCTGTCCCGAAGAAGTCCCTGCTAAAGTCGTTGGAGCTTGACGGTGTCCTCCAAGGAGGCAACTTTCCTCTCTGCCTCAGCCAGCTTTTCTTCAGCCCGCTGGGTTGCTTCCCCAGCGGCTCTCAGCGACTCTATCTCCGAGCTAGACTGGGCGACCTCCTTGACCAGCTGGCTAAGGCTCGCAGCCAAATCCCGGAGCTACAAAACAAACAAGCACGTTAGGTCGCAGACAACAGAAACTAAGGCAAGTGAAGAAGCAGTGAAATACCTTGGAAACCAGAAGATCATAGCTTGAGCCACGCTCCCCAGGGGCCTCGGACTCCTACGGCTCGTTCTCAGGCGCCGCAAAAGCTTCCTCAGGCACATGCTCTTCAGCTATAAAAGGCACTGAGGAGCCTGCCCCAACGTCAGCGTCCCCAGGGAGCCTTGACAGTTGACCACCTTGGACTACAACGGGATGCTCGGAAGGGTCATGAGAAGCCAGGTCAACAACGCTTACCTCCTCGACCCCTGCTCTCTCTCGGACCGTCTCAACTATCACTCCTCCCTCAGCCTCCCTAATGGAGTCCTCGCCTCCGATGTCCTCGGAGGGGTGGCCAATCCCATCTAAGACTTCACCAGGAAGATCAACGGGAAATTCTAGAGCGGGATCATCATTGGGAGACTAGACGTCCGGAATCTTCACGATCTGAACAATTGCCCCCGAGGACCCACTAAGAGGATCAGCCGAAAAGGCAAGGGTAGATCCCCAGTCCCCGAGGACTCTAGTAAAGAACCAGTTCTCGACCTCTTGAAAAGAGGGGCAATCACAACATTGTCATTGAAGCCATCATCGTCATCGTCATCAGATAAGAGGTACTCAACGATGGCCGCCGGACATTTCAAGCTCTCGACCTGACGGCTCTTCTCCGTGCACTCTACGGGATCCCCAATTCTCAGAGATTTTTTCCTCCTTAGTCTTTTCTTCTTGGACTTCTCAGGAGTACTGATGACAGAGGTCTCGAGCCGTGGACCCCACTTCACCTTCTCGAAGTTCTCGGATGAAAGTCAGATGTTACGTTTATTCTCGTAAAAGCCCCCGAGGTTAGCCATCACCAGGTCCGTGAACTCCTGTACAGCCTCCCTCTCCTTTGAGGGATCCGAGCAGCACTGGCTGGCCACATTCTTCCAAACAATGGGGATGGCCCGATTCTCCCGGACGTCCAGGAAGAAAAATTTATCCTTCCACCTCTTGGTGGAGTCCGGGTTTCCCCTGCACATCACAAAAAATTCCGGACGAGGAGTCATTGTAATCCAATCAAGGTTATGTATAAAACGAAACATAACCTTGACCATAAGTGCGTCCAATAGCTTCTTATGGCAGCGGGCAAAAATACACAAAGAAACCAAATACCTGATTGCATTTGGTTGAAGCCTTGCGAAAGGAACGCCAAGGCCCCTCATGATTTCATAGAGCTCTTCTGGCATAGTAAATCGAATCCCACCCTTGAGGTGGACTTCGTACACGTTGATGAACCCATGAAGTGGACACCATGCCCTCTCACAAGAATCCGGAACCATCCTGGCTATGGAATCAGGGATCCTGTACCGTTCTCGAATCTCCTCGAGCCTACCGAGCGTCATGGACGAAGCAATCTCCCTTAAACCAGGCACCATGGAAAACGAGAGGTAAAGACAGATGAAGAACGGAAAGCAAAAGCTTCAGGTGACTTGAGAGGAAAATTGGCAAAGGGAGAAAGTACTTGGCAACAAAAGCAAACGCAAAGTGAGGAGTGGAAAATGAGAAGGCCAAGATATTAAATATTTTTGGAATTCAAAAAAGCACTCATTGCCCTTCGCAACGTGTCGCTCGGCCATTCGCCTCAGAGAAGTCGTGGCCATGCCTTCCCAAGGCGCTTGTCAGCACATCAATCCAGCATTAAATGCTCCGTAGAAGTCCAAACAACGATGCTGGAAAGGTCCCAGACTCAGAAGAAGCTCTGGGACACTTCTTCCCCAAACTTGGCGTCACATTCCCTCCGATGACACACATGGTCTCGGACTAGCATCGCAAAAGGCCTAAACCCAGAGGTGGACGGCCATGTTCTTACCTCCTCAGGGACGTCCTTCTCAGGACATAACGCGCACACGGACAAACTGTTGCAGAAAAAGGTCAACCTCCCAAGAAGAGCAGTGACGACATGCCAAACGGTCGAGGACCTCGAACCTTTTGGCATGGGGGGCTATGTTGGGTTCTAATATTAGGGCCCATAAAACACGGTCCAAAGAAGAGTTCCAAAGTCACGACCGTGGACCAAGAGAATAGGCTGGCCCAAGAGAATAGGCTGGCCCAAGAGGCCTAAAAGCCCAAGTTAATTCCTTAAGCTAAATTGGCCTTACGAGCCCGAGAACGTGGGCAAGTGTCCCGGAAGCACAAGTGGCGATAAAAGTCTGAAAGGCCCATTTAACCAAAAAGAGTTCGAGGACGCCGCGAGGGGCTGACGTCATCAAGGAAACCCAAGAAACGTCCGAGAATCCTAGTCCAAAAAATCAGAGAGGTCAGCAAAGACCCGAGGACTCTCCACAATGAACCAAAGATCCGTCAACCATCAGAAGAGCCATCAAACGTTCGAGAGCTTTCTCCCTCAAGGAGTCCACATACTTACAAAGGGACAAGGCACGCCACATAAGGACGAGGACTATTTCATACACAGCTGTGGACGCCAACTAAGCAACTTCGATGTTACCAAGGAACACGCAACCACTGCAAAACGCCGCTTCCACAGCGCGTGATTTTGGGATTGTTCAATTTTCTAATGGTTAACCGTTGTTCACTTTCTATAAAAATTCATCCTCTTTAATCAAATGTGTGGCGTTCCAAATTTCGGGCTCGTAAGGCCAATTTAGCTTAAGGAATTAAATTAAGCTTTTAAGCCTCTTGGGCCAGCCTGTTTTCTTGGTCTGTGGTCGTGACTTTGGGCCTATTCTTTAGACCGTGTTTTATGGCCCTTAATATCGGGACCTAACAAAATGGAACAACTTAATACTTCTCAGACAAAGTATACAACTACTAAAAAGATGCCAAGAGCCTACTCTTTCTCTTAATCTAAGACCTATTTTAATAGCACAATTTCTCAAACATAAATATACATTTTGTGTCTTTTATCTTTTCTCTTATTAAAAAAAATACTAATTTGAACGTCAGATGATATATATCAGGGAGTGAATCCTACTAATCCTTTGACCGTTATTTTGTAATTGCACAAGATTTAATTAAAGACTCACGGATACCAAATGCGCCTTAACACCCAACGAATAATTCTCTTTATCCGTACAATAATTAAAATTCTCGAATACAATAATTACTACATATAAACCTATTTTATTGTAAATTAAAAAAAAACAAACAAATTATTTATAATGGGAGATAATTTTATCACAAAAACTTTGAGTAATTCCCCAATCGGAGAAATTGGGAGATAATCTTACCATAAAAATATTACCCATTAAAAAATGGAGATAATCTAATAAAAATGTAACAATATTTACAGGAGAGAGAGAGAGAGAGAGAGAGAGATTTGGAGAGTAGCGGAGATGGTTCACAGGCGATGCGTCGAGAACGAAAAATGAGATCACTGAATATCATAAAGGAAGTGAGACGTGGACAGAGAAATCTAGAAAGCAACGACAATGATTTGGAGGGAAGGACTCGAGAATGGCAAGCGAGATTGGCGAATATCATAGAAGGGCGTGAAAAATGTGTTTTCCCAGTCCAGATGTCAGCCAGTTCATGCAATTACTTGGTTGGTCGGTCGGTCCCACATGACAACCTGTCAAACTAACACTGTGTGGGGCCTTCTGGCAGTTGTGTCGTTGGAGACCGTCGGAGGAAATGTGTAGCAATCAAAGCAGCCGCGGCCCATCAGTTTCAGTACCACGTAAGCGATCGTGTCATCAACCACGTGGCGTCTTTATATTCTTCTTAAAGCACATTCTAGCCGAGGGGCATTGTCCATTCGGCGCCGGAAATAATTTGTGATAGGTTAGTTTTGCAGGTATTTAGTAGGAATTGACGGGATCGGCAGGCTATATTTTCTAAAATTGGGCATGTTAATGGGTTCGACTTACTCGACCCGAAAAAAAGTCCACAAATAAAAGGACTAGATTTAGGATCCAAATAACGTTTCAACTAGTATAGTTGGTTAAAATGACATCGTCAATCCAATCAATATGGTTCACAATCCTCTTCTCGAAGAAATTTATCATAACCAATCAGAATAACCCAGTAAATATTCCAAGAATGTTCACCCACGTTCATATGATCGCTCTCAAAATAATAACGGTAGTTTGACGGATCTCTTCTCAAAGGTAACTGTCATATCAGACGCATTCCATGATTATGTTAAAGAAGGAAGGAAACTTCCAACCAACCGATATTTTCTTATCCATTCGAATAATTTAGCAGGCGATTGTCATCGGTCAGAAAAAGTTGAACTGCCCACCAACACTATGGGGGGTTAATGTTGGGTATCACCTAAAATAAAATCAACTCAACTGATTAATATTAAAAACTCATAAATAATAAATCCTAAAAGAGAAATAATTTAGATGAGTTATCAAGTACAAATTGACATAATAAAAGTCAAACCAAATTAGAAAAGAATTTGCTTGAACAGCTAAACTTTCAAGCTGCTAAATTGTCGAACAATCGAATAACCGAATGTCTAAATGGTTAAATAGAAACAAAGAAGATGGGCTAAGATATTTGAATGGTTGGATATCTGAGTAATAAATCAGACGATTAATCAAATTGGACGATTAAACATGCCAAACAGTTAAATGAATCGAGAAGTTAACTCGATGAACTATTAAGTCACACAACCACTTTATATACCTAATATTCAAAAAAGAAAAAAAAATATCATGCTCGATGTAAACTGCCCAAGCAAAGCAGTTGAAATATTTAGTTTTCAATTACTGTAACCACTGAGATCATGGTCATTTTTTTCTCTTTAGAAAACAGCCATTGATTGACGATATAATTATAAATGTGCCTACTTTCTTTGAAAATGGGGAGATAAATTTGGATAGCAAATACAAAACTTTAACCCTCTCATCACTCGATCATTTATAAATTATGAAGCCTAATCCTCTATCTCTCAATCTCTAACATCCTTATTTTAATAACCACTTTTCCATTTTAAAGAAAAAAATATTTACTTGAATATCGAATGATATACCAAATAGTAAGTTTTGTGTCATTTAAATTTTTATGTGTTATTGTGGTATGTAAAATTTGAATAAATAGTTTAATTATTTTACCTGACTTAATTCGAATTGTTGCGTCCCGCGACTCGGGGTCACGTGCAACACAAGATATTTGAGATTGAGAGTTGTAGAGAGGGGAGATAAAAATTAGGTTTTACGTGGAAAACCTTCTCTTAAATGGAAGGAAAAACTACGAGACTCTGGGCCTTAAGAAATGCTTCACTATGCGATAAAATTTTTACAAAATACAAGCTTTGGGAATATCTTCCCTTTTTCTCCCTAGCCTTTCTCCTTTGGAAGCTCTCTTTTTCTCCTTCGTTCTAAATGAGCTCCAGGAAAAAATCCCTTTGGAAAGGGATTTCGTTGGGTATTTATAGAAAAAATTGTGCAGTTGGGGAGAAGACACGTGGCAGCAGGCGAGTGGCCGAGAGGCTGCCCACTGTCCTGTTGATCATGCCAAGTGCGTGAGGGTCCGTCCACCTGCTCTGCCATCTGCGTTGGAAGAGGTGGCGTGCGCAAGGAGGCCTACCACTGGTGCCGCAGATAGGTCCTGTGCGTGTCAGGCGTGCAGGGCCTAGGCATCAGTCTTGATTTGACCAGGCGTGCTTTGCGAAGATGGCGTCCGCCAGTGGTTGCAGGCGTTTTGGGAATCGGCGAAGCTGCCTAGCTGGCATTCTCAGTCGTGTATAAGATGGTCCTCGTCCTCCTTGGGCCTCTCGGACCGTCTAGCCCTCTTGGTTCGTGGGCTGGCGCTAGAAGGAGGGCTTTTTACTTGGGCCGTATTTTATGGGCATTTATATTGGGGCCCAACATAGACCCTCATGCCAAAGGGTTCGAGGTTCTCGACCGTTTGGCATGAAGTCGCCGCTCTTCTAGGGAAGTTGGCTTTGCCTTGCTTCAATTTGTCCTCGCGCGTGTTGCGACTCGAAAGGGAAGTTCCCGGGGAGGCAAGAGCATGACAGTCCGTGTTCTGGACTTGGCCCTTTGCAGCGGTAGTCCGGGTACACGTATGTCCTCAGAACGAGTGTGGTGCTAGGTTTAGCGGGAAGTCGTCCGAGAACTTCTTTTGAATTCGAGGTCGTCCTAGCGCCGCCGTTTGGGCTTCTGCCGGGCATTAAATGCAGAAGTGACGCGCTGACAGGCTCCTTGGGAAGGTAAGGCCATCATTCTTCTGGGGCGAACAGCCGGTTGACGCGTGGCATGGGTAATGAGTGCGCCTTTTTGAATTTCAGGACTATTTAAACGCCTTCTTGTCTTGATTCTCCATCTCTGCGTCTGCTTTTCGTTTCCTCCTCTAAGTATTGAAACCCTTGCTCTTCTCTATCTTTTTTTTGCGACGCGGTGTACCGCACCTTATTTTTAGCTTTGAGCGTGTGATTCTCTTAGCCTTTTAACCTCTCGGGTTTCTTGGTGTTGGATGTAGTTGTCGGAATTTGACCTCTGGGGCCGTTTTGATCCCTCTAATTATATCAGCTCCTTGGGCCTCAGTTGATGCGTGCTTGAGCCTTGGTTCTCTCTTGTTGCTTCCTTCGAATACGACCTCTGGGGCCGCTCGGTCGGAGCTGAGTTTGTAGTTGTATGACCTCTGGGGCCGCTCGGTCACAGCCGAGTTTTAAAGTTAGACAACCTCTAGGGCCGCTCGGTCAGAGCTGAGTTTTTAGTTGTACGACCTCTGGGGCCGCTCGGTCAGAGACGAGTTTTTTTGTTGGTGAGGGAGCATGAGAATACTTCATAATAGACATAACGATTGGACGTTTTCATTGATGTATATGTGTTACATTGCGTAGCCTTCATGGCCTTTTGAATCTTCACGTTACATTAGTCTGTATGCCCGGATCCTAGGTCATGGTGCTCCCCTTGGTCCTTTCGACAGTTATATCGAGTGCTGGCCTCGCCGGTATTGGCGCCCCCAGCGGGTGGTCAGGCGTGCTCCGTGCCCATTATGACCTTGCCCTTCGAGCGGCGCGATTGGCTGCGTCCTGCTATTCTGAGCCCATGCCCGGGTCGTGGCAGGAAGCGGTCGAGATAGCCTTCCATTACCAACCGCTCGATTTCTGCACGGAGCTTTCTGCAGTCCTCGGTGTCGTGGCCGCGGCTGCAGTTGTAATAGCAGTACTCCCACTGGTCGCCTCCCTCTGGGTTCTTCAGCGCCTTGGGCCATCTTAGGAACTCCTCGTCCCTGATCTGCCTCAGGATGTTGGTGAGAGAGTCAGTGAGAGCAGGGGGTCCTGAGGGCCCGTATCCTCGAAGGACCACCCATTCGGGCTCATTTTGCCCTGGCGGTCCCTCGGTCTTCATTTGGGCGCTCTCCCTTCTTTTTCCTTTCCCTGTCCTCGAGGGCAGGGGGTCTTCTTGTCCTCCCGGCTGACTCGTTTTGCCGGTCTTGGGTCCGAAGACCGTCTTCCAGAGCCTCTTAAACCCTTTTTTTGTCGGGGCCTGGCTCAAGGACTTCTTTCTGTTGAGGTAGTCTCTCAACTCGCCGGGAGCTTGCGTCTCTTGGCGCCTCTGGGGCGCTGCTGGCCGTGGTCTCTCGGGGCGCGTTACCCTGGACTACTCGTCCACCCTCTCGCGGAGGGTGCTGACGGCTCTCGAAAGGCTGTCCACCTTCTGTACTAGCTTGCGCACGCTAGTACCGGGACCGCCACTATCCTCCCGCCTGATGGGAGACATCTGTTGAAGTGTTTCACCTCTCGGGTGGACGTGCTGTCTTGTCCGCTCACCATCTTTGGAGCGCTTGTTGTTTTGTGATGGTAGGAAGTTTGTGAGCTTTTTGTCACCGCTTCCCATAGACGGCGCCAATGTTGCGTCCTGCGACCCGGGATCACGTGCAACACAAGGTGTTTGAGATTGAGAGTTGTAGAGAGAGAGATTAAGGCCGAATTTTACGTGAAAAACCTCCCCTTAAATTAGGACAAAAAACCATGAGACTCTGGGCCTTTAGAAATACTTCACTATGGGTGGAAGTCTTACAAAGTACAAGCCTCTTGTGGATTCCTTTCTTGTCGCTTGTTTCGTATTTCTCTCCTTAGAGACTTCTCTCGTTGGGAAGCTTTGTCCCTCTTTTGTTCCTTTTTCTTAGGAAAGAGAGGAAGAGTTGAAGTCTTTCTCTTTTGCTTGGAGTGAGTTCGGAGAGGGATCGCCCCTTGGAAAGGGGGTTCGCTGGGTATTTATAGGGAAAATGTGCCGTTGGTGAGGAGACCCGTGGCAGCCGATGGGTGGCCGAGAGGCTGTCCACTGTCCCACTGGTCACATTCAATGCTGCTGACGTGTGCAGGGCATCACGCGGCTGGCGCCGCTGGGAGGGACTGAGCGTGTCGGGCATACAGAGTCTAGTTGTCAGCCTTAATTTGACTAGGCGTGCTCTGTGGAGACGGCGTCTGGCAGTGGTTGTAGGTTCCTTGGGAATCGGCGAAGTTGTTTAGCTGGCGCTCTCGGCCGTGTATGAGATGGTCCTCATCCTTTCGTGGCGCGCCTTGTTGCTCTGTACTTTCACGGATTCGCTGGGGAAAGCAGCTCTCAGAGGATCCTTGATCCTTTGTCTCTTTGTGGAGGGTCCTCGGGTCCTCTCGACTTCTTAGACTAATTTGAGGCTTGGTAAATCTTCTGAGGTTCTCAGGCTTTTTCTTCTTGTCCTCATATCTGGGTGTTATCCGTGATGTCCTTGAGCTCCTTGGGCCTCTCGGACCGTCTAGCCCTCTTGGTTCGTGGGCTCATTTTAGGGCTTTTTACTTGGGCCTTTTCTTTGGGCCATGTTTTATGGGCCTTTATACTGGGGCCCAATATAGCCCCCCATGCCAAAGGGTTCGAGGTTCTCGACCGTTTAGCATGAATTCGCTGCTCTCCTAGGGAAGTTGGCTTTCCTTTGCTTCAATTTGTCCTCGCGTGTGTTGTGACTCGAAAGGGACGTTCCCGGGGAGGCAAGAGCATGACAGTCCGTGTTCTAGACTTGGCCCTTTGCAGCGGTAGTCCGGGTACAGTATGTCCTCGGAATGACTGTGGTGCTAGGTTTAACGGGAAGTCGTCCAAGAACTTCTTTTGAATCTGA
>JAOVVI020018116.1:0-10440 GCA_028571085.2 Nepenthes alata
AAAAAGGTGGGTAGAGGCGAGTATCAAGAAAGGAAGGATCAAGGTGAAGATAATCAGGCCTTAGTCGCTCTCTACGAAGACCTTTGGATTGTCCACGCAGAAAAGGCACAAAGCTTTCCGTACCAGGAGATGGATTGGGCGATGGACAGTGGCACCTCACACTTTGAGATGTCGAGAAAATCTCATTTCACGAGCTATATGCACGAGTACCACGAGGTATTGAAGATGGGTAACGGTAGTTCGTCAAGGGTAGTTGTCATCGAGGATGTTTTCTTGCAAACAATCAACTCGATGAAATACATGTTGAAGGGTGTGAGACATGGCCCAAACTTGAGGTTGAATGCGATTTCAACCGAGAAGTTTGATGAAGATGGATTCAACACGGCATTCGTAAATAGCAAATGGAATTTCACCAAAGGTTCCTTGGTTGTGGAAAGAGGAAGCAAGCGATCAGGCCAGTACCTAATGAACGCTTCGATTATCAAAGGTAACGCCAAGGTAACCGATAGGGGTATTGATCAAGGTGGCAGGAGGAGGAGGTCGAGGTAGAGTGCAGGGGGAATGATTCTTCTGTAGAAAAGAAGCCAAAGGAGAGTGGGACTACTTTAGGTTTGGTGGAGTAGAAGAATGTATCATTCAAGTTTACGGAAGCCATGCCAGGATCACAATTGAGGGGAAGCTGCCGAAAGGCAGATGATGATAGTTGCTGGTTAGAGAAGGATCCCCATAAGGTCGTGAGAGAAAGTTGGTTGGATTCTTTATCACTCTTTTGTGGGTAGTTTAATAAATGAAAATTCCTTAGAAGCTTCACACAAGGCTTGTGCGAGGATCAGTATGTTCAAAGGAAGTCGGTCAACCGGATAGCAAGAGGTCGGCTAACAGAAGATTGGCCAAAGAGGTCAACCGGATGGAAGAAGAAGCTGGTCAGGCCGTCCAGCTGAGAGGAGAACGGCCAGGAATAGCCAGGCCAGTGTGGCCGAGTTGGGATAAGGCCGATCGGATAGGCCAACTGAGGGCGCTGATGCGAAGGGGCAATCAGGGAACACCAATTCAAAGCCGACGGCCTAGTAGGGTAGGAAGATGAATTTGCAGAGTACGTATCATGCTTTGTAGAGCAGGTAGTCGACTTTGTAGAAGAGGTAGCAAACTTTATAAAGTAGGTAATTGACTTGTAGAGTATGCGCCACCTGTGAAAAGCGTTGGAACTAGTGAAAGTGTAGAAAATGACAAAATTAGCGTGACAAATCCTTTTCAAGATTAGGGCAAGTGAGCAGGTGGGATATTGGCCAAGCGTCATTATAAAATGCACCGGGGCATTTCAGATGTTTGTGAGTGGAACGGAGTAGAAACGAAGTGCAGAAGAGAACTTTTACTACTCGCCGTTTACCACCACACTTTGTCAAATTAGAGAGCAGAGAGCGTCATAAGTGAAAGACAAAAGAAAGAAGGAAAAGAGAGAAAAGTGAGAAGGAGGTTCCCTTTCTCTTACTCTTGAGTTTCTTGCTCGATCTCGGGTCAATTGTAGGTACTCTATCTCGGGGGTTTGTATAAATAAATTTTACATATTGGAAAATTTTTAAAATTTGTCTAGTAATTTTTTCCTTTGTTGAAAAATATTTTTTACGTTAAAAATTATTACACATTCTTATATTCATTGTGCTCACATTTTTGGTGGCTGGCCTCTTTGTTGGTCTCATACGACCATATCGTCATGACACTGCTGTTCAAAAAAGACACACTTAGGATGGATAAGGTCGTCTTCTCTTTAGTTATGAATGAGTCAAGGCGAAGGGAAGGCATTGAGGACTCAAGGGAATCGAGTCTACTTGTAGACACCATTGATCAGAGGTAGGGAAGGCCGAGGGCACGAGGTGGTAAGTCAGAGAGTAGTAACGGTCGGCCCAAATTTTAGGATATTGAGTACTTTCACTGTAGAAGAAAGTGCCACATGAAGCTAGACTGCCCGAAGAGGAAGCAGAAAAAGGTGGGTAGAGCCGAGTGTCAAGAAAGGAAGGATCAAGGTGAAGATAATCAGGCCTTAGTCGCTCTCTACGAAGACCTTTGGATTGTCCACGCAGAAAAGGCACAAAGCTTTCCGTACCAGGAGATGGATTGGGCGATGGACAGTGGCACCTCACACTTTGAGATGTCGAGAAAATCTCATTTCACGAGCTATATGCACGAGTACCACGAGGTATTGAAGATGGGTAACGGTAGTTCGTCAAGGGTAGTTGTCATCGAGGATGTTTTCTTGCAAACAATCAACTCGATGAAATACATGTTGAAGGGTGTGAGACATGGCCCAAACTTGAGGTTGAATGCGATTTCAACCGAGAAGTTTGATGAAGATGGATTCAACACGGCATTCGTAAATAGCAAATGGAATTTCACCAAAGGTTCCTTGGTTGTGGAAAGAGGAAGCAAGCGATCAGGCCAGTACCTAATGAACGCTTCGATTATCAAAGGTAACGCCAAGGTAACCGATAGGGGTATTGATCAAGGTGGCAGGAGGAGGAGGTCGATGTAGAGTGCATGGGGAATGATTCTTCTGTAGAAAAGAAGCCGAAGAAGAGTGGGACTACTTTAGGTTTGGTGGAGTATAAAAATGTATCATTCAAGTTTACGAAAGCCAATGCCTAGATCCCAATTGAGGGGAAACTGCCAAAAGGTAGAAGATGATAGTTGCTGGTCAGAGAAGGATCCCCCATAAGGTCGTGAGAGAAAGTTTGTTGGATTTTTTATCACTCTTTTGTGGGTAGTTTAATAAATGAAAATTCATTAGAAGATTCACCCGAGGCTGGTGCGAGGATCGGTATGTTCAAAGGAAGTTGGTCAACCGGACAGCAAGAGGTCAGCCAACAGGAGATTGGCCATAGAGGTCAACCGGTTGGAAGAAGAAGTTGGTCAGGGAGGCCGGCTA
The DNA here is from genome assembly GCA_028571085.2 of Nepenthes alata. Lineage (NCBI taxonomy): Eukaryota > Viridiplantae > Streptophyta > Magnoliopsida > Caryophyllales > Nepenthaceae > Nepenthes > Nepenthes alata. Next base: position 2,921 of record JAOVVI020018116.1, read on the forward strand.
GCTGAGAGGAGAATGGCTAGGAACAGCAGGCCAGTGTGGCCGAGTTGGGATGAGGCCGACCGGAGAGGTCGACTTAGGGCGCTGATGCGAAGGGGCGATCAGGGAACACCAATTCAAAGGCGACGGCCTGGTAGAGTAGGAAGATGACTTTGCAGAGTATGCATCATTCTTTGTAGAGCAGGTAGTCGACTTTGTAGAGTAGGTAGCAAACATTGTAAAGTAGGTAATTGACTTCTAGAGTATGCGCCGCCTGTGAAAAAGCGTGGAAACTAGTGAAAGTGTAGAAAATGACAAAATTAGCGTGATAAATCCTTTACAAGATTAGGGCAAGTGAGCAGGTGGGATATTGGCCAAGCGTTATTATAAAATACACCGAGGCACTTCACAGGTTTGTGGGTGGAACGGAGTAGAAACGAAGTGCAGAAGAGAACTTTTACTATTGCGTATTCATACAGAGGTTCTCGGATGATGACTTTATTCTCCTTCTTCTATACGTGGACGATATGCTGATCGTCGGACGTAATAGTGGCCGGATAAAAGAGCTGAAGGAGCAGCTTGGATGGTCTTTTGCCATGAAGGACCTTGGATCGGCTAAGCAGATTCTGGGAGTCAGAATCTTACACGATCGGAAGTTGTGGTAGTCTCAAGAGAACTATCTTGAGAAAGTGCTCCAACGATTAAACATGGATAAATCAAAGCCCGTAAGCACACCGTTGGCGAACCACTACAGGCTGAGCACTCATCAATACCCGACCTCGGATGACGAGAAGAAATACATGAACGGCATTCCCTACTCATCAGCTGTGGGAAGCCGGATGTATGCCCTGGTGTGCACCACATCGGACATAGCTCATGCCGTCGGGACAGTTAGCCAATTTCTGTCAAATCCGAAAAATGAGCACTGGTCCGCGGTGAAGTGAATCATTAGATATGTTCGGGGAACTTCCAAGAGGTGCTTGTGCCTTGGAAGTGACAAACTACAGTTGGTGGGTTACTCAGATGCGGATATAGCCAGAGATGTTAACACACGCAAATCCACATTGGGTTACTTGGTAAAATTTAATGGCGGTGCAGTTTTTTAGCAGTCCAAGCTACAAAAGTGTGTAGCTCTATCCACAACTGAAGCTGAATACATCGCAGTTGCAGAGGCTTACAAGCAGATGCTGTGGATGAAATAGTTCATTCAAGAGTTAGGCATCAAATAAGAGAGATATGTGGTACTTTATGATAGCCAGAGTGCCATTCATCAATGTAAGAACTCTTTATTTCATTTCAGATCAAAGTACATTGATATACGATATCATTGGGTGCGAGAGGTGCTGGAGAAAGGTCTACTGTCACTGGACAAGGTTAGCAAGGAAGAGAACGGGGCAAACATGATGACAAAGATTCCACCGAAAGGGTAGAATGAGGCATGCTGCAAGATGGCCGAGTTAATAGACTTAACTTCCTCATGGTCGTGAGGGGAAGTTTGTTGGAAATCTCTCCCGTAAAGAAATTCCGGTCAACAGCCGGTCAATATCAAGTTGATCGGTTTGGCTGAGGCTCTCAGAATAATAATGAGGACAGTCAACAGGACGTTAACTGGTCTGAATGGGAGGACGGTCAACAAGGTTGATCGGCTTATTAAGGCAACACAAAATACCTGCTATGTCTGAAAAAGGATAGGTTGACCTGCATGTTTAGGCAACATTGAAAACTCAAGACAGCAGATTTGTCTGCTACTACTGCAGGCATGCGCCACCTGCTACTGCAGGCATGCGCCACCTGCTACTGAGCTGATGCATGCTTCTTGGGAACCGTGCACCAACCATAGAGGACGCCGTGGTGGTCCAGCTGCTGCCAAGTCTTTTGTATATTCTTATATATATATGTGTGTAAGTAGGCCAGTTAGAGGTAAGAAAGGTGAGCAGAAAAGAATAGAGCAGCGTGTGAGTGTGTGAGAGCAAGAAGAAAACATAGGAGAGGAAGAAGGCCCGACTGCGTGTGTGTGCATTTTCACCTTTCTATTTTGTAATCTCCATCTCATACATAGTGTAATTTTACGGACTTAACGTCCCGTGATTTTTTTCTTAATTTATACGGGTTTTTTACGTAATTATCGGTTGTCATTATGTTTACTTTCATTTCTTCTCTTCGATCCCTTTGTACCTATGACGGTAGGCCGCCCTATTTCCGGCCAACACATATATGTATATGTACATATATACATATGTACATTCGTATATTTGAGCCCATATGTACATACACATACAAACCATCTTCATGAATAACAATCGGCTTACCCAATCAATTAGTTACTACTCTTGCCATTTAATCTACTGTGTTTGAAAATGGCAACGTAAATAGAGCAAGATGTTATGTTCCTTCCTTTCCTCTCAAATTGGCACCGAAACTATGAAATCCAAACCTTCAAAATCTATTATGAAAGGAAATATTTTTATAACTTCATTGAATAAATTATCAAGGTCCGATTTAACATGGAACCCTGAGAAATTGAGTCTTTCACCAATCTAGCCGTGAGCTCTGTTTTCACCCACGTCGAAATGGGGTCTTGTATGAAAAAAGTCTCTAATCCTAAATCAAAGGCCAAACGATTCAAACGTATGAAATTAATGAAATTTGATATCCAAATTTACACAGCGATCAAAACTTGCAAATATCAAATTAAGTGTTGAGTATTCAAATCAAATGGAAGTAAAAACGTATCAAAAGTTCAAAACATACTCAAATTTGAGAACTAAAGATCAAAAGACTGACTTTGCAAAAAGATCACACATATTCCCAATAACTTAATCTAAATTATTACTATTTAGACTCATAGGTAGACTGTCTATATTTTTTTTCAATAGATAAGGACAAATACCATTTTTTTAATATCTGTGGATGATAGATATAATTTTCAAATTTATGTAACTACATTAGGACGTCTAAATATATTAGTTCTATTCAATTTCTTACAATGACTCTCATAAAAATCAAATCGGAGAAGGTTTCTATATCAAAATTTAAAATTTTTATATCTAAAAAAAGTATAAAACTTTCACTTTAAAAAGTACAAATATAAACTTTATACCCTAGGAAAAAGTATAAATACTAAATCAAATAAAAAGTAGATCCCAAACCAAAGCATATCTTTGGAATACCACATGTAAGACCCACATGCAAGTTTTCATAGCTCCCCTTTACAAATATTTTGAATATAAGTCTAATATTTTAAAATAGTTACCCATTTTGTTCAAATCCTCTTTGTTATCAAATATTTTATAAAATTAAGCAAAAATATCAAACTATGTGGTAAATTACATGTATTCACGAAGAATCAAATGGAATAAGTACAAATAACATACATGTACAACAAAATTATCAAATGTATGTTAAACTAAAAGGAAACGAAAATAGATTAAAATAGGATTTAAGAATACTTACCTTTAAATTCTGATACAACAGATATGACCAAATGATAATCTAAAATTCTTTTTTTCTTTCTTTCTCTTCCTTCTCTTATCTTTCTCTCTCCTTCCTCTTCCTACCAATGTAAAATGCCCAAAAATAGTGCGCATCTCCTTATATAAAGGAACCGGCGCACAAGCGCCGCCTTATGCACGCGTCAGGCATCACACCTAACTCCAGTGGCGCACAAACACCGCCTCAGATGCTCCTCAAGCGAGAATAATTTACGAAAATTAAGCCTGAGCGCCGCTTCAAATGCACGTTAGGCACCCACCAATGCACCCAAATATTACTTGAGTGGTCTAGAAATGCTCCTCAAGTACTCAATCGACCAAAAGTGTATACACCCAAAAAGTGTATTCTTCTTTGAATTTTTTTTTCAGATTTATATTATACAATTATTTTTAATATATTTAAAATAAATCACAAAAAACTGACAATACTAAACTAATTAAGAGGAGAATCAGGTGTTATCATTTTATCCTCCTTTTAAAAAATTTGTCATCAAAATTTACGTACTTTAAAACTCAAGCAAATGAGGATATTTGTCATGAATTTTAGCTCTACATTCCCATGTCTCTTTTTCAATTGAGTGGTTCTTCCAAAACACTTTAACTAAAGAAATTGTCTTAGTGTACAACACTTGATCTCTTTTTTCTATGATCTAAATCTGTATAAATTTAAACTAAAGTAGGTCTAAATAATTATAATATATAAAATTTAAATCTAAAATTAATCAACAATGACCAAATAAAATAATGAATAATAATATCAAAAATCGGGAAGAGGGTAAATAAATACATTAAAAATGCATAAAAAACACAAATTCAAATGCCCAATAATAAAATTCCAAATGTGGTCTCATACTCGAAGCAGAATCTAAACAAAATATAATCCCAATAGGATATCTTTCAAACGAAATATAATTTGAAACAAAATCACATAATTCGAATCGAAACCACATATCCAAATATACGATACTAAACAAATCTCAATTGTGGGCAAACCTGTAAATTTCAAATAAAGTCTCAATACAAATCAATGTAGAAAATATATTAAAATCTATAATGTGCACAAATAAAAATACTAAAGATTAAGAGATTAACATGAGAAAGGGTTACATATACTCTCGGTAAACTTAGGCCATATCAATGACTATTTAGACTAATGGGTAGAGTCATCTACATACTATCTTCTATAAATAAGGAACAAACCCACTATATTTTGTCACCCATGGAGTAGGGTGCAATCTTAAAATTTGTCTGATATATTAGGACGTCAAAATATATCAATTCTATTCAATTACCTTATGATGATTCACATAAAATACAATTAGAGAGGGCCCTTATATCACATATCATAAAACCTTTTCCCGCCAGTGGAAAAAGGGAGTTAAGGTTTCCACTTGAGAAGGTCATAAAGCTTTTTCGATCAGGAAAGGGTCACATATTAAATCGTATCACAAAGGTAGAGCTAGAACTCGAGGCAATGATACATAGATACCACATGCACAACCCATAGGTAGGTTCTTATGACTTTTTATATACAAATATGCTAATAAACAAATATAATATCTCAAATGTTTACCTATTTTTTTATAAAATGAGCAAAACCATCAAATATTAGCAAGACCCAAATGAAAACCCAAAAAAATCGATAAAAATGATATGTATATATGAGAAAAAACAAATAAAATAAGTAAAATAATATGTATATGCATTAAAACCTCCAAACATAGGTAACATTTATCAAATACGAAAATAAACTAAGGGTAGGGTGTAAGAATACATGTTTTAATCTTTTACCAAACAGATCAGATAAAAAGATCCTTCAAACTATCTCTTCTCTTCTTCATCCCTCCTCTTTCTCCTCCCTCTCTTTCTATTGCTTTCCCGCACAAATGGCTGAATACTGGTGCGCTCTACCTATAAAATCAATCAGCGCTCCGTCAGGTGCTGCGCCCATTCCTTGAGCCATTCACAGGCGGCACCTCAAGCTCCCCTAGAGCACGCCTACACTGCTTTCTGCACTCTGAGTGTGCCTCAAGTGCTCTTCGAGTGCAACCTTACTTGATTCTGCACTCAGGTGCAGGTCAAGAGAGCTTCAGGCACCAAGATTGTAATATCTCAGATTTTTATTCGGATTAATTTAATATTAATTATAATTTTGGGTAAATTAGACGTGGCAAAATTAATTAAATATTGAGAGATTTTGGAATGATGTTTGGATCGGTTGGGTTGGCGCCCGGGGTGCGTCGGTGTTGCCCAAATATCGATTTAGATTTTGGATTAAAAGAAAATTTAAAATGAAATATATATAAAAACAAAAACAAAAAAATAAAAAACAAAAAAAAGAGAAAGGAGTTAAGAATTGGGGATCGGGGAGAGAGAAAGAGAGAGAGAGAGTACTTAGGGTTTTTGGCGCAGAAGAGGAGGAAGAAGAGAGGAAGATCGGCGGCGGCGCAGGTGACCGGCGGCCATGGTGGCGCGCGGATGGTCGACGGGGTGTGAGCCGTCGTTGGCGGCGGCTTGTGGTGTGTCGATGGCGGTGTTCGGTGAGAAGCCATCGTGGTGGCCGATGGTGTTGCCGGCAGCAACCGCAGCGGCGGTGTTCGACGATGATGCAACGGTGGTCGACGGCGGCTGGTGTTGGCTCGCCGGCGACTGTGACAGCCGTGGGTGAGCGGCGGTGCGTGGTGGCCGAAGCTGCGAGAGAGAAATCGGCTGCGCAAGGAGGACGGCGGCCGTGTATCGGCGCCGGTGTGGGCCGGGTGGTGCCGGGGAGGCCGGTGACGGCCAGGTGAGGCGGCGCGGTGGTGGAGCTGCGACGGAGGAAGACGACGGCGTGCGGCAGTGGCCCGCACGGTGAGGAGAGAGAGAGGGCGCGGCAGTGGAGAGAGAAGGGCTCGATTGGAGCACTTCGGGACATCCTTTCTTCAGATCTGCAAAGTATGAGGTCCAGGCAAGTATCTGTAAACCCCCTCTTTGGTCAAATTTAATTTCTGACATATTTTGGATACTGTTTAGATTTTTACTAACATGCACGTATTTTTATATGCCTGATTTATTTATTCTGGACATGCATGTCTAATTCATTGGATGCTTTGGGGATTGTTGGACTGAGTCTTATGATTTTGGAGAATTTAAGATTTTTCTGAAAGTCTGAATAATTTAGTGGACACTGTATATTTTTATATCAATATATTTATTTAAAAACGTACACAAAATTTATATTGGCCGTGTATTTTCACATGCACGTGCCGGGTTGTGGTCACTATATTTTGATTTGGAAATTGGATTCTGGCCAACTCCCGACGGGGAGATTATTTTGTTATTTGGAAATCCCTTTCCGTCGGCAGGAAAGGATTGGAGTAGTGACCCTTTCCATTTGGATGGTTTGACTTGACCTTAGAATATATTTGGACGTCATAATATATCTAACAAGCTTGAGGAATACACCCAAAGCTGCAGGTGGTAAAATATAGTAAGCAACCTTATCTATGGGTACACAGTACATGAATTTTGGCCTAAGGTTACCCGGATTATGTGTAACCCTTCCTCAAGCTAGTATTTAAATAATAAGAACCCAAATTCGGTGCATACTTTATATTTTTACATCAATTTGTATTGGACTTTGATTTGGATATGGATTTTGGACTTGGATTTAAGATTCACCGATTTTTGCCTAAAATTGGGCTTGGTATGTCTCTTACAAACGATTTTGATTATATGTTTTGATCCGAACCTTTGGAATATCTGTCGCGGTGCTACTTCGGTCTCTGCGCACACTATTAGATCATCCGGCTATCGGATTCTGCCCCAGATTACAAGCTGATCGTGCATTGGACTTGGACTTGGACTCAGACTCGGACTCAGATTTAGACTTGGATCGACATCGGTTTTAGAATTGGTTCGGATCACCTCTGTTTTGGTTATATATATGTTTATATATATATATACACGTTCCGAAGAGGACTATTTTAGAAATTTAGACATTTGTTTGGATTTGGATATTTGATTGGAGTACGAGACTACCATTGGATTTTGGAATTTGGATCTTGGATTTTG
>JAOVVI020018117.1:0-10440 GCA_028571085.2 Nepenthes alata
AAAAAACAAGAATAATATATATAATTGATTGGTAGTGGATACCCAGGGTCCAACTAAGAGGCATGTTTCCGTGAAGCAGGTCCAAGCCATAGAAGGCCCAAGAAGCTACCATAGCCCAAGATGCTAAATTGGCTTTAGAGGTCCGAGGACTTAGGCCATTGTTCTAAGAAACCTAGGGAGCTAAGTTAGTCCAATAGGTTAGCTTAGCTTTGGAGGCTCGAGGACTGACACTAAAGATATAGCGCCGAAAACCCTTGGGTGAGTTAAAAACGAGAGACCTCGATAAAAGCGAGAACATTTGGCACCAAAAGCCCACAGACTTGATGAGGGCCAAAACCTTCATCAAGGACGCGGACTCTAAGAAATGTCAAACGGCACCAGTACAGGAAAAGAAGTTTAGGACGACCGAGGATTCCAACTAAGAGGGATAACTTTTGCAATGGCACGCGCAGTTTCTGCAACACGCATTCTTCACAGGGAATGATGACTTGCAAAGTAGGTGTGATCACTGTAGAAGTGACGTCTTACAGAGTAAGCCCGCATACACGCAACATTTCTGACACGGCAAGATGGATTTGTAGGGTTAGTGACAAGATCCACTGTACATGCCAACTCCATGTGGGTGCTCCACGTAGGAGGACTCAAACCACTATATATACATTTACTGTATACTTAACACACGACCTCGGACCCTTACCTTCACGCTCCCATGCGCTAGCATTTACACTCACATAGAGAGAGGAAAGAAATGCGCACAGGCTACGCAATTGAGAGAACTCCTATAACAGTTAGAGTGATCCTTGTGAATCACCAGTTACCTCACATTCTCCACCCTTTGTACTCACAAGTCTAAATAGTAAAATTATTCCTGGACCTAGAGACCTGTGATTTTTTTCTCTCATTCAGAAGAGGATTTTTTACGTAAAAATACAGAGTATCACTGTCCTCCTCTCTTCCTTCTACTTAACAAACTATCTTTGTGCTGCTTTGCATTCGGATCCCTATCCGATAGAGACTAGGATCAGAGAATATAACATTTGACGCCGTCTGTGGGAAACCGACTAAAAGTCTAGTTAGCACATTTTTCAAGAAAACTAAAATATGGTGAACACAAGAGCACAAGCTAGTACCCCAATCAGAGATGCTGCTTCATGTGACAATGGCACTCATGCGTGCATTAGGATAGATGATCATCCTGATTCGTACGTACGAACATTGGTGATGAGAATGGATGACATTTCCAAAGTCGTCCAGACCCTTTGTTCGAAAATGGATGAGCGACCTAAGGGGGCGCCATCTAAGGCCTCCCAGGTCGCCATGACCAAGACGAAGGGTAAGGAAAAAGAACAACCCTCAAAGCAACTTAGTTAACACGAGGACCCCAAGACCCAAGTTGCCTCGAGCAATAGAGTCCCACCGTGCCTTGAAGGTCGCTTGGGTCCTCGGGTTTAGGATAAAAACCTAGAGAGGTAAAAACCTCGATATCTACATGATGATCAAGAGCCCGCCTTTTAGGAAGGGCCCCCTCATGACGAATTCCTTCCAGAGGGTAGGACCCATTTGAACCTGTAAGCTACACAGGACCCTTACAAGTTGAGGAAATACCCCAACGAGAAAAAGAAGACGGCTCCACCCCAAGTGGAGGAGAAATTTGTAAAAACTCTAGCAACGAGCTTTCGGTAAAAACGCTACGGGAGGAGCTGTTGACCGATGCAAATCTCTATTTACGATGGAGATCAAGATGAGGCTACTCCCCCCAAAGTTTAAAATGCTAAATCTTGATGATAATGACGGGAGTGCTAATCCAATGGACCATCTAGAGCACTTTCGAGCGTACCTGAGTCTTCAAGGGTTGGATGAGGCCACAATGTGCCAATGCTTCCCCTTGACGCTCAAGGACAACGCAAGGATTTGGTTCTATCGGTTGCCCGCAAACTCAATCCACTCATTCGGCGAGTTGGCAAAGACTTTCCACTTCCAACTTGCTTTTAGCCGGAGTATTGAGAAGCAACTATGGCACCTTGCCCATGTGAAGCAGGGGGCCAGGGAGAGCCTGAAGAGTTTTCTGTCCCACTTCATTGTAGAAGCTAGGCAATCCCCAAGCTCACTGATGGGGTCAAGCTCAATGCGTTTCTATCGCGTTAGAAGGAGGTAACTTCTTTAAGCACCTCGTACATAAGGGTCCTCAGACGTTTAGGGAGGCCGAGGCCATATCAAGAGTTTATATTATGGCCGAGGAAGCGAATAACATGAAGAGGCCAATCCAAGAGGAGAACCTCCACCCGAGGATGGTGGAGAGAAAAAGGAAGAAGAGGACCGAAAAAGCTACTGGGCATCAAAGAAGCAGCAGAAGTCCAAGCAGACTGTTCGTAGGGAGTACTAACCCTTAAACCTGACTCCCTTGAACGACTCGCGTGCCAACATCCTAATACAGATTCGGGATGAGAAATTTTTGAAGCGGCCCAAAGTATTAAAGAATCTTGACGGTGGTGACCAGTCCAAGTATTGCCACTTCCATCGCTGGGGAGCTCACAGTACCGAGGACTGCTGGATATTGCAGAAAGAGATAGATAACCTGATCAAGAAAGGTCACATCAACCGCTTTCTACAAAGACCCAGATAAACTTTTAGAATAGTAAGAGATGGTGAAGCTGACCACCCAAGGAATCGAGTAGCTGCGAGAGTCGTTAATATGATATTTACTCGCCTGACCAGAGGTGACACACGGGAGGATACATCGGTGAAGCAGAAGAAGACAAGGGTAGAATCTAGGAATGAGATCATTAGTTTTAGCGATGAAGATATGGCCCTTGTAATATCCCCCATTCTGACCCTATAGTTATAACTATACTCGTTTCTAATGGAACTTTAGACTACCAGATGAAACAAGTGTTTGTTGATAATAAAAGTTTTCATAATTTACTTTACATTGACACCTTTTTTAAATTAGGACTCAAGAGAAGCCAAATGACAGCTACCAAAGGACCTGTCTACGGACTGGATAATGAGCCAGTACTAGTACAAAGAGTTATCCAACTTGGGGTCACATTGAAGACCTATCCAAGGACAGCATCCAAGACCTTTCCTTCTTAGTACTAGACCTCTCATCGGTCTATAACGCTCTCCTCGAACATCCTTGCTTGTCTGCCTTCGGAATCATAATCTTAATCCCACATCTGAATATGAAGTTTCCCATGACATACGAGATTGGGGAGGTCCTTGGGGATCAAGCTGCCAGACGGACATGCTATCTGTCCCAAATCACGCAAACGCCTCTTCCTCAGCCCATTGAAGACTTGGACTTCCGTGATGAAACGACACTGCAACAAACTAAGTCTAAAGAAGCAACCGACCGAGTCCTTTTGGATCCCAAAGATCCTAAAAACTTCATCCAGTTTTTTGCCTCAGTCTTTCCAAGACCAACTTATCAATTTCTTACGAAAAAATTCAGATGCCTCTACCTGGGCACCGAACGATATGCCAGGGCTACCGACCGGAGTAATGGTCAATAAATTGGGCTTAGATTCCAGTGATAAGCTCGTTCAGCAAAAGAGGAGGAATTATTCAGTAAAAAAGCTAGTAGCTATCCGAAAATATGTAAAGAAACTTTTAGATGCCAGATTCAAACGGGAGGTGCATTATCTCGACTGGCTGTCCAACATCATAATAGTCAAGAAGAATAACGGAAAGTGAAGGATGTGCGTAGACTTCATAGATATCAATAAAGCATGTCTAAAGAACAGCTTTCCACTGCCGATGATCAATTCACTTGTAGATTCAACGTTAGGACATGAACCCATAAGCTTCATGGACGCGTACTCGGCCTACAATCAAATAAGGATGAGCCTCGATGACGAGAAGCACACATCGTTTATGATGGGCCAAGGGACGTACTGCTACAAAGTCATGCCTTCAACCTCAAGAATGACGGTGCCACTTATCAAAGGCTCGTGAATAAAATATTCGAAGGCTAAATCGAAAATAATGTGATCTATGTGGACGATATGCTCGCCAAAAGTACAATAACCGACCACCACATCCAAGATCTGGACGAGAACTTCAATGTGCTAAGATAAGAGCACACCAGATGAATCTCAATCCGACCAAGTGCACATTTGGAATGACATTGGGAAAGTTCTTGGGGTATATTATTTTACGCCGAGGGATCAAAGTAAGTCCAGACTAGATCAAGGCCATCCTTGATATGAAATCCCCTCAGATTGTGAAGGAGGTCCAGAGGCTTACTAGGAGGCTGTTTTGCTTCTTGGCCAAGTCGGTCGAGAAGTACCTACCATTTTTCAAGGCGCTAAGAGGGACCAAGACTAATGATTTCCAATGGACGGCTGACTGCGAAGAAACTTTCCAAGGACTCAATAGGTATCTCTCAAACCCCCCTCTTTTGACTTATCCCCAATCAAGCAAGGAGTTATATTTGTACATTACTGTGTCCAACACAGCTTTGAGCTCAGCCTTGATTCGATAGCAGCTCGATAGACAACAGCCTATGTACTACATCAGTAAAATCCTAACTGACACTAAGATAAGATACTCTCACGTGAAAAAGACGACTTTGGCACTTGTATATTCCACTCAAAAATTGAGATTGTATTTCTAAGCACACAAAAGTAATTATCTTGACTGACCAACCCTTGAGACGGTTGGAATGGTTGGTCAAGTTGGGACGGTTACGATGGTTGGTCAAGTTGGCCATTGAGTTGGGAGAGTTTGACATAGAGTTTCACCCGATGTCGGCCTTAAAAGGCCAAGCCTTGGCCGCCTTTATTGTCAAAACCATGACCCCAACTCTAGAGGCCTCGAACATTTGTGATGCTGAAGAATCGTACAGCCCAACAATCTAGACTCTGCACGTGAATGGCTCATCCATGAATGATGGTTGTGGAGCTGGCGTTGTGCTGAGAACGCATGAGGGATCAGAGATAAAGTACTCGATGGTCCTCAAGTTCCCAGTGACCAATAATGCTGCAGCATACAAAGCCTTACTTATAGGACTTCGGCTAGCAAGGGAATGCTCGGCCAAGGACCTAGTTGTCTACAGTGACTCTGAGTTGGACATCAACCAACTCAGAGGAAACTTCAAAGCAAATAACCCACATCTATCCAAATACCTCTCAAAGGTCCGAGGACTAACGTTGGCCTTTGAGAAGATAGAAATGATCCACATCCCACGAGAGGAGAATGAAAAAGCATACCAGCTCGCAAAAGTGGCAGCCTCAGGAGACCAAGAGCAATATGCCCAAGGAATGCACAAGGTCCTCGACAAACCCAGTGTGAAAGATTCCGAATTAGAAGTGATGTAAATATCCGATGCCGATAATTAGATAAGGTACTTGTCTAACAGGACATTGCCTAAAGACATAGAGGAAGCCAAGAAGGTGAATAAGTGGCAGGGTGGTACACTATCATAGATGACCGGTTGTATCAACGAGGATTTTTTACCCCTATCTACGGTGCCTCACACCAGAACCGGCTGATTATGACCTCGAAGAAGTGCACCCCGGAGTTTGTGAATCCCACATCAGGGACAAGAACCTAGCCTTCAAACTGATGAGGTAAGGATACTACTGGCCAACTATGAAGTACAATGCCATGGACTTTGTGCAAAAATATGAGAACTATCAAGTCCATGGCAACCTCACTTACCAACCGCACACAGAACTCTAAACTCTACAATCACCTTGGCCATTCGCACAATGGGGGCTGGACATACTTGGGCCACTGTCGACAGCATCTGGATAAATTAAATTCTTTACCGTCAAAATCAACAACTTCGCAAAATGGGTTGAGGTCATGCCACTAGCCCGCATAACCGAGCAAAATGCAATAGACTTCGTCAGATAGAGTATCGTGTGCAGGTTTGAGATCCGAGAATACATTGTACTAATAATAGGACCAAATTCACTAAAAACATGTTCACTAAGTATTGCATCAACCTAAAGATAAGGCTAGTGCATTGTCAGTCACGTACCCGCAGTGCAAAGGGCAAGTGGAGGTCACAAACCACACAACACTATACAGACTGAAGACAAAGTTGTAGTATGCTGGGGGCTCATGGGTCGACGAGCTGCCATCAATATTGTGGTCGTATAAGACAACTCCAAGGGAGCCTACACGCAGACTCCGTTTGGCCAGTGTTATGGGGTCGAGGAAGTCATTCCAGTGGAGGTCAGATTGTCTAGCCTTTGAGTGGAAAGCTTTATTCCACACAATAATGTACATAGACTCCGAAAAAACCTTGACCTGCTTGAGGAAGCCCGAGATACAGCAGGACTACGCACGACGGCGTACCAGTAGAGGGTTGACCGTTACTACAATAAGAATGTGAAAGCGTGCTAATTTGAAGTAGGAGACTCAATGCTAAGAAGCATGAAGGCCACTGGTAAAAATACCGATCGGAACAAGCTCTCCCCAAACAAGGATGGACCATTCCTAGTTTCAGCCTTCCTCCAAAATGGGGTGTATAAGCTGCGCACCCAGGTAGAAAGGCTTGTCCCTCGAACGTGGAATGTTGCTCACCTCAAGAAATACTATTTGTAAATAAATATGACACACAGGTATAGTTGATTGCATCATTTGATATGTTTGTATTATATTTTATTATTGAAATAAAATTTTTAGTTGTTTACTATTTTGCATTCATTTGGGTATTTGCATGTCATATTCTTTGTTCTGCATGAATAAACGAGACCTAAGCTGTCCCTAATTCAAGTGAATCCCTTTCCCTTGTCTATCAAAACTCGGCAAAGCAGAGCAGCCCAAAAGAGGTCAGACTAAAACTCGGTTATATCCTCGAGCGGCTCATTCGAAGTCAGTCACAAAACTTGGCAGAAATGCTAAGCAACCCACAATAGGTTAAATTTAAAAACTTAGGGGGCTTAAAATAGTTGGAATGTGATGTCCCTAGAGGTATCATTATCAGCCTAAGACGGTCAAAAGGTTTGGACATACGGCTTGAAAAGGATGAAATTCCCTAAGGGCCTAAGTCCAAAAAAAGAACCATACATATAAGCAATCAAAGGAAAGAGAAAGATTGCACCAAAGATGAATTTTATTCATATGTTCAATGTACAACAACAAAAATGTACAACTAAAAAAGAGTACAAAACTACTCCACAGGTAATGGCTGCTTTGAGGACCCTGACTGCTCAGAGGATTCGAGCTGGCTGAAGGTCCTGGCTAAGAGGAGTCTATGGTCCCACCTCTACTTGGGAGACCAACTAGATCAGTCTTGCATTGAGCGCTGGCATTCTTGGGATCAAATAGGCCCGTGGGAAACCTTGGGAGCAATATCCTCATTACACGGTGACATAATGTGATGTCATCCCAATGCTTGCGGTCCAAGGCAGGCCAAATGTCCGCGAGCCTCAGTGAAGTGCTGAGCACCTCCTCCAACTGGAGATTCCTCACTCGAAGGAAGGCATACTACTGTTGCTGGGCCTTCAGTGAACCCTCAAGGAAAGAAATTTTACTTTTGGCCTCAGCAGGGTCAAGCTCCAGACACTTATTGCTCTCTCCAGCAGTCTTGAAGGACTCCAACTCGTCACAAGTTTGGGCGGCGTCGCCAATTATCAGACCAAGATTGCCGGCCAACTCAAGAAGCTGCGAAGGAAAAATAAGTCATTAAGGCACAGACGGAAGAGAACAAAGAGCCTGAGGAAGGGTAAAGAAGTACCTTAGAGACACAAGAGCTTCTAGCTGAACTCCCCTCTCTGGGGGCTTTAGACTCGGCCGGCTCCATAGCAGCTGCCTCCTTGGCCACAGAAGCCTCAACCCTAGCCTGGGCACACGGGCAACTTCACCAAAATCAAAGACTGAGGGCTCAGCCGCTTCAAAATGATCCACAACCCCAGTCACCACGTCGGCAACGTGTGAAGTCCCTATGGCGTCCTCGACCAAGTCCTCCTCACAGGCCTCGGGAAGAATCTCTATTAGACTATAAATTTGGATTGTAAGGCAATGGAGCTCAGCAGTCTCAGAAGTAATCATCATAGTTATTATCGTTGTTTCCTCAGCCAGAGTCGCTTCAGTCTCACCTTCTACATGTCCCTTAGCGATGTCCTCGGATGGATTATCCATCCAATTCGAGGCCTCTCCAGTAAAAATAGAAGGGATGTCAGGCATGGGCTCACAAAGAGGAGGAGGGGAACGGGTGGCTCCATGGACAGGCCCACAGCCTCAAAAGGCTGCTTGGTAGGCTCAGCGGCGACTGAAGGTCCGACGCCTTCAGATCCTCAGACTGGCGCCAGCCCCCAATGACCTCTGCCTCCTCCCAAGGTGCTCGATCATGATTTTGTCGTCATCAGATGTGGAGTACGTGACAATGGTCATCGGATGGTTCAAATTTCAGTCTGATGGCTTTTCTTTGTCCACTCGGACGGCTCCTCGATCCTCAAAGCTTTTCGCTTCTTCTTCAACTACTTCTTTACGGGAGGAGAAGTGGGGGAACCAGAGTCCTCGAGCCGAGGCTCCCACTTGGCTTTCTCCAAGTACTCGGGTCTCAGCCTTCTGCTCTTATTTTTATTAAAGGAGTCAAGATTAGACAGCACTAAGTCTGTTAAAATCTTAACGACGGCCTTCTCACTAGTCAAGGTGTCCTTGCAAAGATTGGGCTCCACATTCCCCCACACACTAGAGATGGCCCAATTTTTACGAATGCCAAGAAAGAAAAACTTGACCTTCCACCTTTTAGTGGAATCAGGGTTTCCACCACTTATATCCACAAACTCAAGACGTGGAGTAATAACAATCGAGTTCTGACTGTGTGAAAACCTCAACATCACTTTCACCGCCACAGTGTCAATAACCTTGCTATGGCAACGAGCAAAGACGTAGAGAGAAACAAGGTACCTGATGGGATTTGGCTGCAGTTTCACCACTGGAACTTTGAGGTCGATCATAATGTGGTACAGCTCCAAAGCCATGGGAAAAGGAAGGCCACCCTTGAGGTGGACTTCGTATACAGTGGTGAAGCCATCAAGTAGGCTGCAAGCCTTCTTTTGAGCGTTAGGAACCACCATAGCCATCGAGCTCAGGATCTAGTATCTCACTCGAATGGCCTCAAGGTTTGTCAAAGATAGAGAAAAAACAATGTCCTTCACTTCAGGAGCCATGACAGGACGTAGAAAAAGCAAAGAAGGAGAAAGAGAAGGCTTCGAGTCGTAGAGAGAAAGGCCCTCAGAGTCTGAAAGTTCGAATGCAGGAAGAATAAAATGGCCAAAAGGGATGCAAAGGATCCTTAAACGGCTGTGGGATTTAAAAAACGTGCCTTATTAATTACCTACCCACATGTCGAATCCCCACAGGTTGTAGGCAATGATGGCCCTTCTCTTCCCAAGACAGCAATTAATGTGCATTTAATGCACCAATTGGCGGCACACACCAGCGACTCAGACCCGGGGAGAGAGTCCACGAATAACATCTGGTCAAGCCATTGGTCCCAATACTATCCTCAGGCACTTTTTTCTCAATCTTCAGACTATAATCACTTTGTTAGATGGATTCTCGCAAGGCCATTCGATTAACAGTCCACATACACTTGAAGAATTTGCGCTTGGGAAAGAGAACATCCAGTCGCAAACAAAAGAGGAACGTCCTAAAGAACCAGGCCAAAGGCAAACAACACTCGAGGTATTTCAACCATCGTACATATCAAAGGTTGAGATTCTCAAACCTCTTGGCAAATGAAGGCTAGTGATGGGTAGTGGATACCCAAGGCCTAGGCGAGAAAATTTGGCACTAAAATCCCGTGGACTTGATGAGGGCCAAAGCCTTTATTAAGGATGCGGAATCTGAGAAATGTCCAACGGTATTGGCACAGGAAAGGAAACTCAGGACAACCGAAGATGATGCCAACTCGGCGGGATGACTTTTGCAAAGGCATACTCAATCTCTATAATATGCTAACTTCACAAGGAATGATGACTTGCAGAGTATATGTGATCACTACAGAAGTGACGTCTTATAGAGCAAGCCGGCATACACGTAACATTTCTGACACAGCAAGATAGATTTGTAAGGTTGGTGGCAGGATCCACTGCACACATCAACTCCATGTGGGTGCTCCACGTAGGAGGACTCAGACCACTATATATACATTTACTGTGTATCTAACATACGGCCTTGGACCCTTACGCTCATGCTCCCTTGCGTTGGCATTTACGCTCACATAGAGAGAGGAAAGAAAGGTACACAAGCTGCACAACTGAGATAACTCCTATAACAATTAAAATGATCCTTGTAAATCACCAATTTCCTCCCGTTCTCCACCCTTTATACTCACAAGTCTGAATAGTGAAATCGTTCCTAGACCCAATGTCCCGTGGTTTTTCCCTCTCATCCAGAAGAAAATTTTTCATGTAAAAATACAGTGTATCACCGTCCCCCTCTCTTCCTTCTACTTCACAAACTATCTTTGTGTTGCTC
>JAOVVI020018118.1:0-10440 GCA_028571085.2 Nepenthes alata
AAATATTCTTCCTCTTGATCGAAGCAAAAGTTGGGACCAACATTGCCTTATTGTCCAGATGACATATTTTAATCATATCAAAAAATGATTAATCACATTAAATCCTCAAAACAAATTAAGACATCCTCCTTACAATTTCTCTGATACCACTTTAATTGTCACATCCCAAGTCCCGATCCTATCGTTAATATTTATCCAATTATTAATTAACCAATTGGTCATCTAATTAACATTGAACGTGAACTTTACATCGATATCTCGACCAACCAAAATAAAATAATATAAATCATATGCAGGATTCAAAAGATGCCACATCTCATGTTGCTCTGATAATAACTCAACTATAATATCGAATCTTACGTAAGGAGTTATATCTATATAATATAAAATCAGAGTATATAAATCAATCTAAAATTCAAACCCGCTGCTATCCACTCCTGAACAGTCAACATCTGTGACTCATTAGATCGTAAATTATGTGAACGATATTCCTAAGACACCAATTAAACTACTGCTCATCCCATAAGTTACAAACTATTAATCTGGATAATACAAATCAACTATTGTTCAGAATCAAAATACAACATTGGAATTTTCATAATTTCTAATTCTAAAAACTTTGAACAGATTCTTCCTCAACCCTAATCATCCTACAAATATCTGAACATCTTATCTAAAAGAGTTAGTAAAATAGAAGTAAGGAGTGAGTTAAAGGTTTAGCATGACATATAATTTAGTAATTGATCATACGTAATTTGCTTTTAAAATGTAACATCCCCGGACACTCGCTTGTGAATATTGTCCGCTTTGTCACACAGGCGCACGGTTTTGTTCCTGACAGACGGCCTCCACCGCCGCTAAAATGCGTCCACAAGGGAGATGTATCCACGCCCTTATAAGGCACGCTTCGTTCCCCTCTCCATCCGATGTGGGACATCACAATCCACCGCCCTTGGGAGCCCAGCGTCCGCGCTGGCACACCGAATCGGGCCCATCTCTGATACCATTTGTAACATCCCCGGGCACCCGCTTGTGAATATTGTCCGCTTTACCACACAGACGCAGGGTTGTTCTTGGCAGACGGCCTCCACCGCCCCCAAAACGCGTCCACAAGGGAGAGGTATCCGCGCCCTTATAAGGCACGCTTCGTTTCCCTCCCCATCCGATGTGGGACATCACAATTTGTAACATCCCCGGGCACCCGCTTGTGAATATTATCCGCTTTACCACACAGGCGTACAATTTTGTTCCTAACAGATGGCCTCCACCGCCCCCAAAATGCTTCCATAAGGGAGAGGTATCCACGCCCTTATAAAGCACACAATCTCTCAACCATCAGAGTCCGCAGTAGCCACACAGCGTGGTGGATATTGTCCCTCCCAACCACACAGGCCACAAGGTTTTGTTCTGGCGACCCCCAAAGGTCCCAAGACGTGTCCACAAGGGAGAGGTATACACACCCTTATAAGGCACGCTTCGTTCCCCTCCCCATCCAATGTGGGACCTCATAGCTGGTGTGAATTATGCTGGTAAGGATATTATATTTTGCAATCGGATTGTGAAATTTTTAGTATAAGGCAGAGTTGGTTGAGGTATCAGGAAATTATTTTCGTTTTACTTATAGGTTGTTTAATGTGGAACTATGTCAAGTTTATTTAGCATATGAGATCACATCTAGAAGTCATCTTGTAGTCACTGAGAAGTTTTAGCTTTGTGACCATTTAGGGATGTTTCTTGGAGGGAAACATTAAGTGATTCACCTTTTGATTAGTAATTCGAGGTTGTGCCAAAATTGACACCAATTTTTAAGAATTCCATATAGAATTTAGAAGGCATCGACTTGATGTCGTTGTGGAATGATTTAGAACCTTTAAGGTAGATAAGATGAACCGATAAAATTATTAGTGGATGACTGAAATTTAGGGTGCTCAGGAGACTAACAGTTTGGTAGCAGACACTGTGAATGAATGGATGAATCGTTCGATCTTTTTCCATGGTTTGGAGTTTTCTCGGATCGATCTTTCTCTATAGTATCACTAATTGTGAATGATTAAGAGTTATGCCTGTGGCAACATTAGGGATAAGGATACGGTCGTTGCAAGTTTCAGTAATGCCGTTTCGATTTGTAGGTTCATTGGCATTTCTTTGGATTTTATGGGTTGGATCTTTTGGCCATATTGTGGTTAATATTGTGATGGCCTCATCGATGAATTCATAGAATCATAGGGTTCTATGAACTCTATTTGAAGACAGTATTTTAGATTGTGAAAGGTAATAACCGTATAATCAATTGAGAAAAGGAGGTGAGTTTGGTTAGGAGAAGTGTTATGTTGGACATGTGGTTTCTTTGATAACATAAATGTGGTTTTGTAAAGATTTGTATGATTGCTCATTTGAGAAAGATTGATTGATGTCATGAAAGTATGCATTTATCTTGGGTCTAAGTGAATCCGGAGGATGTCCGTTAAGTGTTCCTCTAGAATTGTAGCGTCAATGGGGTTTTTAGCTTGGGATCAATCAGTATTCGTCGGAATAAGATATGTGGGGATAGCTCTAAAGGAATGGAGGGTAACTGTTGGCCACGTCGTTTGGGTTGATCTCTGATGGATCAAGTGAATTGCAGTAGAATGTGATGCTTTTGAGGAAGATTTAGGAATGTGTTTTCCCACATCCTTTAGTGGTGGTTGCCTTTGAGTTATGTTGGTGGGAAGTCTATGATCAAAGTTACTCCACCCATGATATGGAGTTAGCAGCTAAGGTCATTGCTGTGAGAATTTATAGATGTCGCTGTTGGAGATAGTCATTGTCTAAATGATTCTAAAGGTTTGAGGAGTTGTATCATAAATAGGGTATGACCATGCGACAATATTAGTAAGTAAATCTGCTTAAGGACTGAAGGTGAATCTCGGTGTCTCTTAAGGAAAGCTAATGTTAGTACCAATGATTCAATGTCAAGAGTCTTTAAATTCGATATGTCTTCAATGCTTCATAGGCGATGTGGAAAAGTGAACCGTGAACATCTCCTGATAACTGAGTAAATGGACTGCTTTGCTTTTGGTTTTAGAAAGAAGAGTTGCATCCGAGATATTGAGATTTGAAATTATAAGATGAGATGTGAGGATCAGGTTATAGGAACAAAATAACCATAGTAGGTAGCTGGCCGTTTAAAAAGAGTTGACCGACCGAATAGAATAGTTGACTGGGATAGATAGTTGGCCGTGTAGGAAGAGTTGACCAGCCGATTAAAAAAGTTGACCGAAATAGATAGTTGACCATTTAGGAAGAGTTGACCGGCCAAACAAGATAGTTGACTGGAGAATATTGAAAAATAGGAATAAATTATCGATCGGTTTAGGGAGTTGATCGGAAGATGAATGACGGTTGGTTTTGGTTAGATATTTGGATTTCACTAGAGTAAGTAACTTACTCTCACTTACTCCTAATAGCTCTGATGAATCTAGAACCTTCTAGACAAGGGAAGTACTAGAGTAGGTAACTTACCCCTACCTACTCCCAACGACTCTATTTGCCTATAAATATTGGGTAGGAGAGAAAGGAGAGGGATTTTAGAGAAAAAGGTATGAAGGAAAAGAAAGATGAGAGGGAGAACATACAAGAGTAAGGAAGTTTTTATAACAGGCTGAGGCAAGTGTACTGTGAGGACCTAGTCTCGAAATATGGGAATTAGAAGATAATGAAATTAATAATGATAAAACATTAGGCTTAGGAAATAAGAAAATTTTGATTCGGAAGAAAAGAGGGGGAGGCTAGGCTGAGCATTGAGCTAGGCACAAGTAGTAGAACAGGGCGGCCTGAGCAGCGCCCGATGCACCACTTCAGCGAGTTTAATGGAAGGATGCCGCCTGATTAGCTCCAGAGGCGCCACCCGGGCATGCATAGCAGAATGCGGGCGCCCGAAGGATGTCAGACTGGCACTCGAGTGCCAATCTGAAACTCAACCCACCAACTTTAATTTTCATTTATAAAAGGGAGAGGGGAGAGAGTTTTGGACGGCACAAACAACAGAAGCACGAAGAATGAACAGAGGAAAAGAGAAGGAGGAGGAGAGTCAAGCCACATCAAGTTCAATCAGAGTAAGAAAATCAATAGATTAGGTTGAGACAAGTGTACCCTAAACTTTCTTTTCCCTTATTATCGCTTTTTAATATCTCTACTTTGGTTTTAATACTCTAAAACTCTCTTTCTCTAAGATTTGTTCTGAATGATGAATGTTTGTCATGATTTATTGGATAGATGTTATATTTATGCAAAAATAGAGTAATGTATGGCTTTGATTTCATCATTTGGCATGAATTTTTAGCTCAATTTGTGTTTGGAAGCTTCGCCCCAAACCCTAACTTGAAAATGGAGCATAGGGCATTTACAAATCTTGAGTTTTGAGGAAAGTTATTGTTTGGTAAAATGTTCAAGCTTATTAGACAATTTTTATCTGAAATTTTTGTAAAGGTTATGTTATCCAAAATTTGTTAAGAACTTTGGAATATCCTGTACTCGGGATGTAAATAAGGAGAAATTATTCATTAAGAACTTCCGAAAACATCCACGTTTTCAAGATTAAGAGCTCCAAAAATATACAGAGGCTTCGGCCCATATTTTCCTCGGCATGCCATGAGAATGACCCCTTCCTTAGAGTGATGTATGATCTACCTCCTGCAGGGCATTACTAAAGAAAACAACAATTAGGCCTAATTGAACATCAACCCTCGGGATGTAAATAATGAGGATAAGAACATTGAATAAGAATTTTGGATATTCGGATCATTTGAAAAAGAATCTCAGGCTTTCAGATCATTTGAATAAGAACTATAGATCTTCGGGTTATTTGAATAAAAATTTTTGATCTTTAGATCATTTGAATAAGAATTTCGGATCTTTGGATAATTTAAATAAAAACTATAGATCTTCAGATCATTTGAATAAGAATTTTGAATCTTCGGATCATTTGAATAAGAACTTTAGATCTTCGGATTAGAACTTTGAATAAGAACTTCGAATGAGGATTTCAGATAAGAACTATGAATGAAGAACCAAGAGCAAGAGAACCATCCTATCCTTGGGATGTAAATAAGGAGAAATTTATGTTTAATCTATTTTCGAATAAGAACTGACAACTTTTGAACATAACTCTTTTATGTTTATGCATTGATTTATGCTTTTGCTTGTCTACATACATGTTTGATTTCTAAAATTTCTTCTAAGTTTCCCTCTCCTTATATTTTACATGTTTTACATGATATTTGTATCTTCTTGCTATTTTGTGTATGTTGTTGGGCAATTGCTCACCCTTACTTTTCTTTCCCCCTTCCAGACAAGTTGATACCTAATAAAAAGGACCAAAGATAGGAATTGGCTAGAAGAAACTTGTGGAGCTTGATGAGATTTAAGATTTTGGGAAGTTTGAGGATTGTGATTGTATATAGTAAATATTTGGATGTGAAATGAACATAAAGTATATATTAATTGCATGTTTAATATTTTTGTGGTTATTGTTTTTTCTTTCACTGATTGATATATGGATATAGTTTTGCTTTCGCAATTTATGATTATGGATTTATGCGGATTCTTAGATGGTATCTCTATTTTAGATCCAATGCAGTTGTTAATAGCATTGTGTTGGAGCCATAGATGATATGACATTTGTTGATCCTATGTTTTGAGATGGTATTCAATTTTAAGATTTAAATTCTTATATATCTTGAACAGGTTGTTTAATACATGTTGTTTATATCAGTTTTGTCTATTTTTAGAGGAAACTCTATCCGATTTTCTTTAAAAATTAATATGTTTAATTTTATGGGCATTCATTTTGTATGTTTATTGATAGAGTTATTAGATAAAAATGACCCATTCCATCACAGTTTGTATCAGAGAAAAGAGATACCTTAAGTTGGATTTGAATAATATTTGGAAGCCTGGGATCAATTTAGATTTATCAAATAAGTAGATTAAGGTATATGATGATTAAGTCATATTGGAAAGCTCAAGATATCCTAGTTTGTATCCCTTAGGCTAGAACTAAGTTGGGATTTTGTGTTTAAGCTGATTGACATTGATTTTTGGCCTAGGTAAATCGACCTTGGTTTTTAGGTTAGTAAATAATTAGAAAGGTGTGCTTGGGTTAAACTAGTAAGTATGACGGATAAAGTGGAATTGATTACTTGATGTTAGTGTAACTGGGAGTTAATTTTTGGTATGGTGAAATTTAGAATGTCGATTTATGATCGATTTACTAACGATCAGATACTTGAAATTTTGGGTGATATGAGTCTGTAGACTTGAAATGGGTAAGGGTAGTTCAGATTAGATGGAATGTTTAGGTGCTAGCCCCTAGGTTTAATTCTGGAATGCACTGATTGATTGTAACCCCTCCCTCTAATCTAGTTATTTGAGGTCAACTAATCTTGTAATGTTCTCGGCTATAGAATATTTACAAGGCTAGTAGAAAGGGAAGAAGAAATACTCAAGGAGGTGCTAGTACTCCCCAAGATCATGAGGTCAAATATTTGAATTTGTTAGAGAGGATGACAAACATTCTAAAATTGATGGAGCAACATCACATGGCTCCAGTTCCTACACCAGAGCAAGCCCCAGTAAATCTCACCCCAACGGCATATGAGAAGTTTAGGGCAGAGAAGGCACCTGAATTTTTAGAAGAGCTTAATCTAGTGAAGGCAAAAATTTGGATTCAGAGACTGAGAAAATATTTATGGTCATTCAATGTTCTGATCAGGAAAATGTTACTCTTGCGGCGTATAAATTAGAGGGAGAAGCCGATAGTTGGTTGTCGATCAAGAAAAGGGCGTTGGGTATGCCCGATGAGAAAATTTTCTAGGAATTGTTTGAAGAAGCCTTCCTAGAAGAATATTTTCCTTCTAACCTCCAAGATTGGAAGGAAGAGGCCTTTATGCGGCTTTGGCAAGGAAACAGCACCGTGGCAGAGTATAATGCAAGGTTTGCTGAATTGTCATTGTACGCACCGTATATTATGGAAGATGAGTCGAGAAAAGCCCAGAGGTTCCAACATGGATTGAGGGATGAGATCAGGAGTCAGTTGGTGACACTGGAGCTTCAAACTTATGTTGAGGTTCTAGATAGAGCTCTGATATTTGAAAAAGAATTTGAGACTCAGAAATCTTTTGCTAAGAGGGCAGCTAGGCAAATGAGTTTTAGTATGGGATCGGGTTTAGGACCCTAAGGACCTTCTAAGATGATGAAAGTGTTTAATAAAAGGAAATGTATCATCAAAATTCAGTCAGTGTCAGGTTTCAAGATGTCAGTAGCAAGCTATATTCCCTGTGGAAAAAAGCATTAAAGAGAGATTTGTCTTGGAATGACAGGGTCCTCTTTTAATTGTGGTTAGGGAGGTCATCGGATCAAGAACTGTCCCCTACCTAAGAGGTCGGAAGACTACTGTTTCAGCTAAAACATTTGCGGTGACGGTTTAGGACGCTGAGGCATCCTCAAATGTCGTTGGAGGTACTTTTCTTATTTGTAAAATTTTAGCTTATGTTTTATTTGATTCAAGATCTGCATATTCTCTTATTTTCCCCACGATTTACATATTTCACCACATTCACTTTGAAGATTCTAGATTTTTCCCTAATTGTATCTATGCTTTCTTTTGTCAACCATATGAATTGTGAATTGTAGTCAGCCGTGTGCTTATTGGAGCAAGGAATGTAAATTAAGTTAAGGAAGAATGTGATGTGAGTGTGAGGCATTTAGCTTGGAAGTGATTGGTATTAATAGATGTGGGACATGTGAAGGTAACTTTCAAGGAATTTAGGGTAAATTATTGACTATTTTGTCTAAGTTGACCCCTAATCGGTCTGATGAGTTATTGTGAGGTTCCGGGTCTAAAAACTTGATAATGATGAGGTGATTAATATGCTCATGATCAACACTAGGCCCATGGAACGAATAAGGTTGGGTATCGGAAGAAAAATTGAGAAAAAGTTTGGGTTTGTGCTGCTGAAGCGATGCCAGTAGGCTTGAGCCGTGGCTCGAGCGCGATTTCTAGAACCTCACCGGCTCACTGGCCGCTCGAGCTCTGCTTGAGCAGGAATTCCAGAACCGCACCAACCTGATGCTCGCTCGAGCTGCGCTCGAGCGGTGGCACAGTATAAATCAACGTCGTGCTTCTTTGTTGTAAAGAAGGGTGGAGATCGAGGCCGTGGTGTCCGAATCCGTTCGAGAGCTAGTTATAGAGGTGAAAGCACGGATCGAGGCAAGTGTTCTCATACGCAGTTCTCATTCCCTTTCGATGTTTTGCTTGATTTTCTTGGGTATTCTTATGTCGATACCCACTATAAATGTTAGAATCATGAAACCGAAGATTAATGACCAAGGAATATGTAGTTGTATGCCCGAATCGTCTTCGATCCACTCAGTCTGGTTTCATCGAAACCCTAACCCACAAAATTAGGGATTTTATGTTTCCCTTCCGTGTATCATCAAATTGACCTCAAAATATGAATCCCCATGTCCCAATGTTGTACATATGTCGGCCGCGGGTTTGATTTTGCACGTCTCGACCCGTTTGCAGCGTCCGAGCCCTCTAAATGGGCGCTGACACTATTCACCCGAGACCCAAGGGGGAAATTGCATGCTTTTGCCTTCGTCAAGTGTTGAAATGACTCTAGAATATGAATCCTCGCATCCCAATTGTATGTATATATCAACCGGATGTCTGATTCCATAAGATTTGACCCGTTCGTGGCATCCGAGAGCTTTAAAAGTCCTCTGTTACTCTTCATCCGAAAATGAATGGGAAAGTTGCATGCTTCCATCATCGTATTATGTTAAATTGAGCTCAAAGTATGAAACATTGTGTCCCAATTGTGCATACGTATCCACCGGATGTCCGATCTCACAAGTATCAAACCGTTCACGGCGTCCGGATGTTCAAAAAGAAACCTGACACTGTTCAACCTAAATGAAATGAGAAATGTACATGTTATGCCCTCAATGATTGTTAAGGAAGACATGTTTTATTGTTTGAACGTAAATGTAAGCTCCAAAATGTGTATCTTTGTGCCGGAAGCAAGGGAATGAGTCTCGGAGGTTTCTAAATGATAGGTGATCATCAGAGGTAAGAAATCCAAATCTACGTCGTGAACTTGGAATGATTTGTTGTGAATAAGGGGATTGAGTCCCACAGAAAGTTGTGAACCGAGCAAGTGAATGGAAGGGAATCCACATTGTGCGATGTGATGGAATGATCTCCCGGATGGAGATGTATGTGATGGAATGATTTCTCGGATGGAGATATATGTGATGGGAATGGGATTTTCCGAGTTGTGAATGTGTGTGGAAAATGTGGATTTCCCTTTCCAAGTGTGGAAACTAACCTTGAAACTAGGACAATGATTCATAGGGGTAGTCTTCTTTAGCTTACCATGTCCATCACGGTGTGAACCCAATGAATACTTGGCCACGTATTCTGGCCGCTCATGGGAGCGAGTGATGTTCGTTGTACGCTTTAGAAAACTATTGTGGAAGAACGAGGATTGCCCTTGTCCCCGGGGGATATGGGACGTGTTGGTTGAACGCTACATAGTGAGATGTAGTCGTTCGTTGAATGTTACACAGTGGAGATGCAACCGGTGGTTGAGTACTGCAGGCCTAAAATGTAGTCGTGGCTTTAGAATGTGTAGCGAACACATTCCTTTTCTCGTTCTCTTGCATAATTGGTTAGTACAGTCTATTAGCCCGGGTCTACAAAGATGATATAATGATAAAAATAAATAATGTCCAATCGATGTAACCGTAAGAATCCAATAATTCCAAATGTTTTATGTTCCCTCTCCCGATTCATGATTATTGAGATTGCTTGTATCCTCCCCCCCATTCCAGTTCTATTATGTGACTGCGAGTTTTGAGTATGATTATATTTGCTGAGCTATAAGCTCACTCTTGCTGTTTTCTTTTCAGATGAGAACACTTAGCTGGCACCAGATTAGTTAGAGTAAGGAGAGGGACTTGCTTTGAAGGGAGTTGCTGGATATCGAAGCTTGAAGATTGGGTCATGTTGATCTTATTAGAATGTAAATAGCCACTCATGATGGATGTGGCTTATTATTGTAGTATGATTTTATTATGCTTCCGTAGGTTTTTGATGATCTAGTTATGCTTTCGCATTTGTATTGATATTTTGAGCTTTGTTTCATTTTAGATGGCATCTCTCTAGATCTAATACAGTAGATAGTAGTACTGTATTGGAGCCATGGATGATATGGCAGATGTTGTGATCCTGTGTGTTGTGTTGTAGGATTTATGCTTATTCTTTTTGTTAGATGTGTGCTTGTTCAGGATATATTTGAGCAGGTTGTATTTTTTATTTTCGTCCAGTGGAAAAGGAAACTCTGCCAAAATTTTTGTAGAATCCATAGGTTAATTATGGATTTTAGTTGTGTTACC
>JAOVVI020018119.1:0-10439 GCA_028571085.2 Nepenthes alata
GGTATGGTCTTTGTCACTGATAACCTAAATTTTGCACACCACAAGTAACGAATGAGAAATTAGAGGATGATAAGATTTACATTTTACTATATCTTCCAACGTTAAAATTAAAAATCTTTCCTAATCAAGTAGAAAGATATGGAGAGAAATAAGTGTGAATGTATACATGAGGGGATTGAGTGTGGAATGGTGGATTAGGTTCCGATAGTGCGCTTAACAGGGAGCGGTTTGGAGAGAGAGGTGCGCTCGATGGGGGCGAATTATAGAGAGAGGGTACACTCGATGAGAAGTGGCTTATAGAGAGAAGTGCGCTCGATGGAGAGCAGCCAAAAGAGAGAAGTGCCCTCGATGGGGAGCGGCTTATAGAATGAGGTGTGCTCAATGGAGAATGACTTGAAAAGAGAGGTGCGCTCGACGGGAGTGGCTTATAGAGAGATGTGTTTAATGGGGAATGACTTATATAGAGAGGTGCGTTCGATGAAAAATGGCTTATAGAGAGAGATGTGTGCTCGATGGGGAGCGGCTTAGAGTTATACTTGTAAGAGAGTAGTTAGTGGTCGTTCAACTATTAGGTAGAGAATTCGATCGCTACTCGAGGCGTTGCGAGTGTTTAAGCCAATGATTAGGTCATTGATTTTTGGGATCTCTTAATTTGAAGCAACCCCATTTTCTGCGAAAGAAGGGATGTATATGTAGAGTGAGTGCCAATTTATGCTAGTGACAGTGGATCTGCTAAACTATTTTGGTGATCATGGCAGGTAGTTATGATAACCGTTTCTGTCTGAAAATATTCATTCCACTGTTTGGGCGATCATGAGAACGTTATGTGGTAATTACCGTCTGAGAAGATTTATTGAACCATAACTACTATCCTGAGACGATACGTAATCATGTGATGATATTTTGGTATATTTGTTGAGCTGTCAGAGCAATCATATGGCGACAGCATGGTAAGTATCGCTTGCTTGTAGGTTCTGAATTGTAAAAGCCGTTGCTATTGAGTTACATGGCACCTGTTGGAGTAGCATATTATGTAACTTTAATTATATGTTTTTTATTGGACGATTTTGAGTTGACCTCTTTGGACAAACCGTCGCGTACTTTAAATCCTAGGATTTAGGCCGGTCCGTGAATTATTGGATCTACCAATATTATTCTATATAATTTTTAATTTTTAAAAAATTAAAAATTAAAAATTAATTTTATTTGATGATAAGAAATAAAAAATAAAATGAAAATATTTATTTCAAATTTTCATCACTATGTCTCTGATCCAAATGGAATCTTTAAAATTTCATCCGACTCATAAAACCCTTTACTAGCCAAGAAAAAGGCTTTACAACCTTTTTATTAAAAAACAAAAAACGAAAAAACAGATTATATCGACAAATTTGCCAAACATATCCGACGTCTTCCTTAACTGGAGAAACTCTTTTTTTTTTTTTTTTTTGACTGGAGAAACTCACTCCAGCTGAAAATCCATATCCATGGTCACCAGATCCACCTCGTTCTGCTCTCCTAGATCCTTGTCTACTGTCTCTATTGCATTTTTCTCCAAGTCCTGAATTTCCCATTCCCACAATCAAAAGCGGCCTGGAGACTTTGGAACCTCATTCCAAATCACTCCAATTTCGGAGCCCACACACGATTTAACGCTCCGATTTTTTATTGTTTGAATTTGTTGAAAATTCTACTTGATGGGGTCAAATCAGTCGGTGCAAGTAGTAGATGAAGATGAAGAGGACGACAATGGCGTAAGCGGTCCGAGAGAGCTGGAGGTGAAGAAGAAGTTACTAGAACAAGAGCCGGAGATGTTGCCCTGCTACGCCTCCGCATCACCTCTATCTCCGCAGCCCTCCTCTCTCGGCACGCCGCGGTTGGGCCCGTCGATCAAGGTATGGGACCCGTACAATGTCCTCGCCCCGCCACCGCCTCTGTTTCCGCATTTCTCGAGTAGCTTCT
This sequence comes from Nepenthes alata, assembly GCA_028571085.2. Classification (NCBI taxonomy): domain Eukaryota; kingdom Viridiplantae; phylum Streptophyta; class Magnoliopsida; order Caryophyllales; family Nepenthaceae; genus Nepenthes; species Nepenthes alata. The sequence goes on from JAOVVI020018119.1 coordinate 1,963, forward strand.
CGTCCGACGCCTTCGCCGACGACCACCACCGGACAGTGGTCACAGATGTGTATCTGATTAATCACGGAGAATGGGAAATGAGTTTGAGTCCGGATTTGATCAATGGAAGATGTCCTGCTGCAGCATTGACCGCAATCGGGAAGCGGCAGGCAAGAGCTTTGGCTGTGTTCTTAAATTCCCAAGGGGTTACGTTTAATGCTGTCTATACGTCTCCTTTGGATCGAGCGAGAGCAACTGCAGTGTCTGTTTGCCAGGTATTTTGTTGGTAATCTTAATGAGCCTGTTTTCTTTGATCATATTGCCTCTGAACTTCGATGCATTACATCTTAGATGAAATTGCTTTGGTATGCTAATTCTCCCTTAATATTTGTCAATCAATGAGGATTGTATCTGATCTTAAACTTATGGTGCATATTTTTCTGTTAGTTGAAGCTTTTGCCATGTGAGATTGGAATTTGACTAGTTGCAAAATTAAAAAATTTTACTTTGTTGTGTTGCAGAGTAGCCTGAGGGTTGGATGTTCTTTTTCCCCTGGGTTTGGTTCCCATCTACCCACCCTTCACATACCACTTATTCAATAAAGAAAAAGAAAATAAGAAAAACAGAAATTGCCTTGCTGTCTGATTTAGAACTATATTTTGGCACATTCCTTGTGCGATGTTGGCATCGAACTAATCCATTTTTCATTAGGACTTGTCTGTGTCTCCTTGCTGAATTTGTGGTATGTGAACCGACATGGCATAGCATTGTGTATGTATGAGCATAGTTAAGTTCTTTCAAGATGAAAGGATGAAGGAACAAGAAGAAAAAGAAGGTTGTGGAATTTGCTTAATGACTTTGTGCCTGGTTATTCTCTTTCTTTGCCATGGTTGTGCCTGGCATTTGGTTGTAAGATTAGACATGGGTGTGAGAATGTATATTGATAATATGTATGTAATTCAGATCCTTGGACTATATTTTAGAAGTTCAATTGCATATATAATTTATGAGTGGGCTGCTTAATGAATAGCTCAGCTTGATGCTCACTTGGGCTTGGATTGTTAAGGGCTTATTTGAGTGTGTTTGATTTCATAAAGAGTGTACATTGTTTTATGATAAATCAAGCTGCATAAACTTGACTTGTGATTGCTTGATTGGAATGGTGCTAGATTTGGATTCAAACCGAAGCTTGAGAACGCGTCAACTTGGTTTGTTGACGACTTTAACGGTGAGCTAATATTGATGTGTAACCCCGTCATAAAAGCTACCTGAAATCATTATGATGGCATGCTAAGCTTATTCTTTTGGACTTAATTAAAACTCGGTGATTGAGGTGGTCACTTGTAATTGTATTTAGCAATGGCACTTGAAGTAGTCCTTATTATTTTGTTGCGATCATGGTTGGGGATTTATGCCTTACATTACTGTTAAAAGGCACTTATTTAAACTGCAAAGTAAAGTTTTCTAAATTTGCGTGCTAATAAATCTAATTGCAGAAGTGAAATCTAACTCACCAACCCAAAGACTTCTGGTACTTACGAGTATTTATTCTTGTTGGGAAATAGGGCGGTTTACTTTCCCCGTCAAATAAGACAGTAAGAAATATGAATAAAGAAGAACAATGAACACCAATATTTTACGTGAAAAACCCTTTTCAACTAAGGGAAAAATCACGGGACAATCCGTCCACAGAACGTGTTTCACTATGTGAGAGATTTGGGAACAATTTCCCCTGTTACACAGTAGAAAACAATAAGAAATTGAAGAACAGAGGAACAACAATACACTCACACGATTGCTTACAGTTTCTCTTACCTTCACAATTTTTCACTCTCGTTCTAACACTCTGTGTTTATCATCATAAAAAAAACTTACACTCACGTTATATAGCAAGTTACAATACTTGCTTTTAATATCAGTAACTACCCACAGAAAATCTGGACAATAATATGTACAGTCAAGGACAGAATATGCTCTGTCCAAAAACCGTTCCTGCATAACCGTTTGAGATTACGTATCTCCAAACCAAATCTGCTGAGTTGGCGCCGTTCTGGATTGCTTGGCGGGCGGCCAGCAGTTGGCCGTCTGCATTCTCCACATGACCGGTTAACATTAGTGTTGACCGTCAATTCGGTCAACAATTTGTTGACCGCCAAACCGGTCAACATATATTTGTTGACCGTCCAGCCGGTCAACATCCAGTTGACCGGAAATTTTTCACGAGAGATATTTCCAACAGTTAGACTGGTGATTGAGATTAAGATAATAAGACAGTATTAAGAATTATTGCTTAATTATTCTAATGGTAGTTCATATTTTTTTAATAATTATAAAGTAATTGGAGGAAAGTGGAAGTAATTAATTGAAAATAACCAGGTAAATTAAAAAACATATGAAAAAATATTTTTTCTTGGAGGTTGATTTGATATATGTGTATAAAAAATAGCAATTAAACTTATAATATTGTTTTGATTAGTTTACTATTAATAGTTCTATTTTCCATCTATTAATTATTAATGATAAATAAATAAATTCATAATCTTAAACTACACTCATTTATCATTTTAATATAATATATTTATATTTACGTATAAAAAGTTTAAAATTAAAATAATATATTCAAATATTATCTTAATATTTATTCCCTATTAACTTAAAAAAATAATTTCGGCCACATCTCGTGTACATGATACACGTGCGAGAGATTGTCTTCACAATAATAAATAAATATATATATATATATATATTCGTAAAATTATCTATTATTTAATTAATTAAAATCGAAAAATAAATAAGATATATACTGACCAAGTCCAATAGCCTCCTTTCCTCCCATTATACGCAGGCGCTTGCATGACTCCACAAACATCCTGTTTGAAAATGAGGATAAGCAATTAAATTTATATTTTATATAAATAATATGCATATTATTTTCTGAGATTATTATAATTTTTAATAAAAATAATTTTCTAACTTATTATGATTGTGTCCAAAATAAAAAAAAAACATGGGTCTATAATTTCTTATTTGAACGTTATTTCTAACATGTTACAATTTATCTGATATATAAGCTATCAGATAATATTATAAATTTAGAGTTAACTCTGTACTAATAAAATAGGAAACGAGATTCTTAGTTATCAATGTATATTATATGATAATATCAAGTAATATAATATTATTTATTTATCTATATTAATTGATCTATATAAAAAAAATAATTAATAAATGAGATGTATTTATTAAGGGTTTTTCAAATGATTTTTTGAAGGAATTAATAAGGCATGAAGAGTGATTATTCTCTTAAAGAGATGGAGCCTATTTTTCTTCAAACTTAGATAATATATTTTCAAATAGATGTTTCTAATTTAATTAATTTTAAAAAATTAACAATTAATTATTAAATTATAATTATTTATTTAAAAATAAATGGTTTAAATTTAAAAAATATATATATTTCTTTAAGAGATAGACCTCCCTCGTTTCACTTACTCCCATGGGACATCACCGACGAGCATCCAATCGCCATCCTTGTCTTCATAGGTGGGGACGTAATCAGAGCCGTTGAGTAGATCCATCAGCTTGCATTCATTCATGAAATCAATCATCCCTTCGGATCCATAATCACCATTCATGAGAAACCATAACACACGAATTTAGGGGAAAGAAATTGATATAAATTAGAAAAATGAAAATTAATTCCATTAATTGAAGTTTAATAATGGCATTAATACTAATAAACTATTGTTTAAACCATTGAATTTGGGGTTACTGTGATTGAGTTCAATAATTCAAACTATTTGATTAGGCTTTAATTCACTAAAAGAAGTTTCCAAATATATATAATTAAGTCTAATCTTTCAAAATTTTGATAATTACTACAAAAAAAAAAGTAAAATTAGAATTAATCACAAAAAATTCTAATTTTTTTCATTTTTTTTTCGATTATAGTACCACCTATTGATTTTATCAATAGCATATTAAATCTTTCAGCATTCAATCACTTGTAGCATGATGTTTTAATGTCATCAATTAAGTAACTAATACTTTATTAATTGCTCCATGCGTAACATACTATAATAAATCCTATTAATGGATTCAATAAGCTTATATTTTTAAAAAGGAGATTGGTTTAAACTCTTTAAATTATAGTCATTTAATATTAATCAAATAATTATATTATTTACTATTATAAAATACTATTGAGTTTTATTTATTATAAAAGGTAATGATAATCTCATTTGTTTAATATTAATTAAATGATTATAATTAAAAAGAGTTAAATTAATTATTATTTTAATAAAGTAGAAAGCCCAAATCAACTAAATAATTACCGACTGTGAAGGAGCTGAACATGTTGCCCAAAGCATTAGAAAGCTCTTCGTAACTCTTATAGATTTTCAAATCCACTTTGCGAAGGTAAGGAGCGCCGTCCATGCTAACCTTCACGAAGGCTGCGCCGCCGCTCATCATCTCACTCTCCTTCACATCGCCCTTTTGGACGGCTAGGATGTTCTTTCGGAATGATCGGACGGGTGGCCAGCCCACGACCAGTGCCCTACAATGCATTCAACGACGTAATGTATTTCTCTGCAAATATCAACATTTCTCATGCTTTTTCACTTACGAAATTCATCAAAGAACACAGCGGTTGATTTCTCATTAATTTCCTATATTAATTAACGTAAAAAAATAGAAGAAAAGGATTAAGAAAGTGATTAATTAAGAGATAATATAAACACACTTACTTAGCAGGAGGCTTAACTGGATCATCGTTTTCCTTTGCTAGGTTTCTCTTAAGCTTATCATTCAGATCCATTAAAGTTTCCTTCGTAGAAAGGTTAAGCATCAAGTCCACAGTCTCAGAGAAACCTCTTTTCCCACCGCACTTAATCACCGCCACGGCCGTCTCTCCTTCGCTTGCCCTTCCTCCCGGCAGTCCTAGCCGGAGCTCCGTCTCCTCTAACCTCCGGTCCTCCTCACCTCCGACCATCTCCACCGGCACCCAGTTGGCAAGCTTCGCTAGTTATGGGGGGTTGAGAGCAAGAGAGACAGAGATGGAAATGATACTCGAGAGGGAGATGACAGGCGATGATAGAAATAACAGGATTTGCGGGCTTCTCATAGAGCCATCTCCTGCACATCCGGATCATTCGATCAAGGATCCGATGGTCCATGTTTTATATTTAGAAAAAAAATATTAAAAAAAAAAGAAATCTGCCATGAAAGAGGAAGAGAAAGGGAGAGGGCCAGTTGAGCCATGTGGGCATTAATAGGGTGATGGGTGAGTTGTCTCTTGCGTTTGAGTAGTTAGGTAATTGAGATGTCGACACGTGTCGGATTTTATGAGCTGGATCTTCTTCCCAACCGCCGATGTAGATGTCTCGGTGGACTTGATCAACAGCTAGCTTGCTGACATAGACCGGCTCAGGTGTAGATAAGACAAAATTCAATACATTATAAATTTGAATATGTAATATTCATCTATGTTGTTGAGTTAATTGACTACAAAGTATTATAATATTATCAAATTATTAAGTTTTTTATTTAAGCAAGAAAAATAGTTCTATGTTAGGTTTAAATTTAGGTATAATCCAAAACATAGCAAATTTTTCTCTACCTCGATGTATTATGGATTCAATCTGGGTTACTGGGCGTAAAGTATTGGGTTGAATTCGAGTTTAGCTCCCCCGAGCCAAACCTAAACCATGGCCATTCGTACTTATCAAGGGAGGAACGGTGATTCATATTAAACAATAAATTAAAAATATAAGACTGCTAATTAAAAATATCACGAAATCATCCTTTCTTTGAAAATAACGCCATCTTTGAAGAACTTGTATATGGTGTATGTGTGACTCGTTCAAATCATAATTTTAGGTGATAAAATAAAGATTTTTTAGGTATCAGTAATAAATCCCAATAAATAGGATAAAATAAAAGAACTATTGGTGGATATAGTCAAATGGATCAAGGCATGCACTGTGAATCCACCGTACACGGGTTTAATTCTTGTCATCTGTCCATATGATCCGGTTTATAAACAAACAAATGTTTGAGTTACAAGATTATTAAAGAAATTGTCACAAATTTGGATCAAAAGTAAGTAATATAAATAATCAATAGTAATTATAATCTACAAAATAAAATTTTAAGATAACAATGTCCCAAACCAAATATCCAAATCTAAGTATGGTCTGACAAAATATCTAACAATCCCAACAATAACGAAAATAATAAACAATAATATTAATCATTCACAAGATTGCTTCAAATTACTCATCCAAATAAATAAATAATTATGATCTACTTCAAAATCCGTAAGAAAAAAGTGACAAGCCAATAAAGACTAACCACATTACCGATCCAATATAAATCAAACGCCATAAATATCTAGACAAGAAATAATCCGAACCCTGACCCATAATAATATTATATACTAATATCGATCTATCTGCCGTCCAATCGGTATAAAAATGTATCCAATATAAATATGGTCCAACTATAAACCAATACTTACAAAATATAAGCAAAAATCACTACCAACGATTGCGTCCAAACTCCCCGCAATATATCTGTTACCCTATAATCTGAAATAAATAAGAAATAATAAAACTTAAATCGAATACTCAATAAATATCAGTATATAATATACATATAATAAACAGTACGTCCATAATCAGAGTGAATGAACCAGTCGATAAAATAAAGTCCACAATAGCGGAAATCCAAGCATCCAGTATATCAAACCAATAAATGTTCAAATGTAGTATCGTACACAAAGTCTATAATCAAAAAGTAGATGTCAAAGGTTCCAAATGTATGAAACCAACCAAATTTGATAACCAAACCCAAACAGCAATCAAATCCTACAAATCACAAATTAAAATCTCGAGTATCTAAATTAAATATAGATAAAAATATTTTAAAAATCTAAAATATATTCAAATTGAATAATCAAATATCACAAGACTGGTTTTGAGAGAAGGTTACATGTACTCCTAGTAATTCTAGGCCATAAGATACTATTTAAATTGTAGGCGAGTCGTTTACATATTCTCCCCTATAAATGAGAACAAATGTCACTTTTTGTTGCCACCCATGGATAACAAATGTAATTCTCGAGTCTATATAAATATATTAAGATGTCTGAATATATTACTGCTATTCAAATTATTACGATGAGTCTCATAAAAATACAAATTGTGGATGGTTTTTGTATCACATGGATACAACTTTTCCTATTTGACAAAAAAGTATAAAACTTTTATTCGGAAAGGTCAAACACAACTTTTCACAGTTAAAAAAAGTGACATATCAAATCGAATATACAAAGATAGAACCCAACCTGAAGTACATGTATAGATAACACATGTAAGGATAATATTCACATTTTTGTGACTTTTTCTTTATAAATATTCTTATATATAAATATAACATTTTAAAATATTTATCAGTTTTTACAGGATAAATAGAAATCTTTAAATAATAATAAACTAAGCAAAATTTTCAAAACATCCGATAAAAATAATATGCATCCACAAATAATCAAAGTAGGGTAAGTAAAATAATATGTATTACATTAAATCCATTAAATGTAAGCCAAATTAAATAAAAATTGAAATAAATCAAAGATAGGTTAAAAGAATACTTATATTTAACTTTTAATCTGACAAATTTGACTAAAACATATTTTAAAATTCATTTTCTTCACTTCATTTCTCTTCCTCCCATTCTCACTCTCTCTCATTTCTCCTCCTTTCCACGCAAAATGATAGAAACAATGTGTACCACCCTTATATAAACAAATTGGCGCATAAGTACCACCTCAGGCATGCATGAAGCGCTGCGCCTAACCCCATCCGAGCACAAGCACCACCACAGTCACTCATCAAGCGCAAATAATCTTCCAATCCTCGCTTGAGTGTCACTTCAAGTGTGCATTATGAACCCTCTAATCTGTCTGAATCCTGCTCAAATTAGACGCACCCAAATTGATATCAATGCGCACTAGCGCACGTCAAGTATGCCTCAAGCGCCAAATCTACTTCATTATTCTAGATTTTTTTTTAAATTTATATTGTACAATTATTTTTAATATATCCAAAATAAATCTAAAATATACTGACAATATCCAATCAACTAGATAGAAAATCGAGTGTTACATGCACTTTAAGAGACGAATTTAAGATTAATTGGGTAAACAAATACTCTAATACCTTGTCAACTGAGCCATTTTATCCTAGAACGCTAATTAAATTACTTAGGTAAGAGTCCAATTTTTGGCTATTTTGTAAGTTGAAATGAGCCTCTTTGACCAAGCTATATAAAGTTAAAATATTATTTGCTAGCACCTGTATAGTTCAGCATTGTTGCAGTTTAACACAAGAGTAACCGCGTAGTTCAACACCTGTCATTATTGAGTCACAAAAAGAGCATAGGTGAACAATATCTAACCCACCCTTGGTGGACACTGGTGTGGTTGATAGAGGTCGATT
>JAOVVI020018121.1:0-10438 GCA_028571085.2 Nepenthes alata
ATATTCAAATATAAATATAATATTAGATTTTCTCATACTGAAAAAATATCCTCATCATCAAACTTATATAGAATTTTTTTTATTTTTTTTCAAAAATATGACATGCAATAAATCATATTTTTTATGATCTTATTTAGTGATTTTTTTTTTTGGAATTCGAAATCAACTATTATTTAAAAACCCTTGGCATTGTCCAGCCTAGGCGCAAGAATTAAAAAAAGATGATGACCTATCGTCTCTTCCTATAAAGCTCAAGGGAAGTAAGGAGATAGAAGGGAAAGGAAGAAAAATAGGAAGCACTCAAAAACAAGTAATAGTATGCAATTCCCCAAAAAATAAAATAAAATAAAATGAAAAACTAAACAAGGGACAACAGAATCCATTTTTAAGGCAAATGTATTTCCCTTACAAATGCTCATGTCCATAAGAATGGATGAACATATCTGGAGTAGCCTCTGCATTTTTCTAATGTAGTGATTCCTTGATTATAGTATTTTTATTCTCCCATTACATATACTTGACTTAAAAAAAAAGGCTCCCTCCTTTTACCAATCAAAATTGGCACTCCTTAATTTTTTTTCTTTTGGGGGGTGGGATGTAAGCATTAAATCAAGTAACACCTCTTTTTGTTCTGGATTCCACAGGAGGAAGTCGAGCTTTTAATGCAACTGATTGCGAAGACTTTGCAGGATGAAGTGGAGAGCTTCCATAAGTAAGTTACCGCAGCATAGACTGCAAAGTTTTTCAATAGAATGATCAAATTTGTCTCTGAATTTTTCTCATCAGCAAATTCAAAAACTTTCTCACTGAGAAGGCACCATTTAAGGACATTCTGTCGCGGCAAGCCAGTACGTAAAAATTGCTGCAGCCTTAATGTTTCGAGCTTTATATCTATCAATTTTTATTGGGCCTCGTCATTAGTCCCCAGCCTTTGAGCCCGGAGTCTGGGCTCAGAGGGTGTGGTTGTGCCATCTCTTGCATGCTCTGGCGCCATGCAAAAAGAAGAAACTAATCGTTATGCTGGCATCGTACTGCTTCGACCAGTGTGATATCTGGTATAGGTGAGTGCACATGCACTTCAGCTTCCTAGCATCGTCTTATTGGATGCTACGTGTAATAACATGCTCGGGAATTTAATCTATTTCAAGGTAATCAAATTCTAATCCACCGTTAAGTCTTGGGTGTAACGATGGCAGTGAATAGTCATGTGATATTATGAAAACCCTAATTAATGAACTCTGTTGAGTGGAATGATGGAGCCAGTGTTTGTGCAATTATAACCAATCAGTTCAGTGGAATGATGGCAATCAATCGGTTGAGGATGTCAGTCGGATTATTATTCTTTCTCAATATCAATTGATTTCCTTCCTTAATATATTGAATCTCATTGTTGGTAACATTGGCTTTGGTAAAGCTAAATTTGCATACTAAATATTATAGCAAGAATTGGGTTACAATGTGTTATACGATTTTTCATTGGGATACTGTTCCACCTATTTGCTGAAGCAATCGATTCCAATTATAAAGGACTTTCACTAATGGAATACCACCGGAAAGGGCTTAAGTATATCCGGCCCCTTTTTGTTGGCTTTTAGCCGAACGTCGTCCCAACAGAATGATAAACAGTGTAAGGAAAGAGTAGAAAGCACGCACAGATTTACGTAAAAATTCTAGAACCAAGGGAAAAATCATGGGAGCAGAGTCGATAGTAAATCCACTATGTGAAAATAGGTTTCAAACCTCCAAGATGGAGTATCCGCTACATACCCGAGAATAACAAAGAAAACTTCACCGGAGTAAACGGGAAACACTCCACTCTTTTACTCCCTATTTTTCTTTCCTCTCTTTCTCACTGGTGGTGCACTCCTCTCTTGTTCCTTTACAACACTTTGCTCTCTCAGACTCTCGTCTGTCTGTCTGCCTTCTACTCTTGCATGCTCAGCATGCATATATATAGAGTCATTCCCGGAAGCAATCAACCAATATGCAGGTTGAGTGTGGTCCAAAGCCTGCCACCTGCTCTGCAACCTACCACCTGCTCCGTCCACCAACTCTGCAACCTGCCACCTGTACAGACGGCGCATGAGCAGTAGGTCTGCCACCTGCTCTGCAGTCCAACAACTCGTTGCCAGCTGTCCACGACGTCCAGAGTCATTGCTGCAATAAGTCCTTTGGCCGTCTGCCCCCATTGGCTATCACAAGAGCCCTCCGGTGCTCATTGGTTGATTTCATACCAGTAATACCAACTGATAAATTCTTCATTTCCGTCTCAGACGGTCAACCTTACGTTGACCGGATCCGGTCAACATTATGTTGACCGTCCTCCGCCTTCCGGTCAACTCTCATTGTTGACCGTCTTCAGCTGCTTCCGGAGAATTTGACCGTCTTCTGCCTTCCGGTCAACTCTCCTTGTTGACCGGCTCAGGCATCCTGATAACAAACAGTTTGTTGAAATCACCCACAAGAGAGTGACCATATCCGGCCAATTTTATGCAAAACATAATTGATTTTTTAGTGTAGTCATCTTCTTGTGGGGCTGCCTAGACAAGCTTCCATATATTTGACATTTGTCGTATTTTTTTACAAACTCTATGTCATTGCAGATTTGTTGGACTCGTAATACCCTTGTAGCATGATTTTGAATACTAGTTTCTTTTCACTTTCCAAATCTGCAATGCCCATGCCTAGGTGCAAGTTCCTAAGGTCATAGTTGGCTTTTCTAATGGTTAAGCATCTCATATACGGGGTAGAGTAGCCTCAGCAATATAAACTCTTGTCAATAGTTATGTACCATCCTGTGGTTCTTGTAAATTCGTTTGGCTTCCAATTACTTTTTCTATATTTTCAATTCTACAAGTACTCTAAGTAAGTGGTTTTATCTATGATTTGGAAGACCTATCATTTCGCAATGTTGGGGTGCCTGAGAGTTACCCTTATCTTATCGAGGGTTGTCATTTTGGACAATGCATCGGCTTTAAATTTTCTATATTGAAATGTGAGTGATTTTGTACCTTTTGAGGCTAGCAAATAATTTGATTACTTTGCAGAGATATTTTGATTTTAGATAGTAAGTAATTCTCGGTTTCAAGCTTTCCTCATTGTTGATGAGCATGCAATTTACTTACTAATTTATAGTCCTTATAGATGGTTTTATGCTCTGGGCAATACATTCCTTTGTGCGTCTTAGTTATGTTATCCATACTTTGTTTTTGTGTTTGTTATTTGGGGCAATAAATTCAAATTGAACCAAGTAATTAATATCATCTCTCTTCGGCATCATGGGCATAATATGTTGGGGGCACTCCCGTGTGGAAGTTCTGATGGCCGGAAGACTCGGACGGAGTACGAGGCCCTTGCGTGCTATTAACGTTCGCGGACTTGTACGCCGAATGTCCGCAAACTATGCACAAGAAATTCGGGTCAACATGATATTGACCGGTTGAAAGCGTGGGGATTCGCTCAACATTAGCCATGGATATTAGGAGAATGACTGGACGGTCAACGTGGGCGTTGATCAGCCAAGTGAATAAAATGGTCAATGTGGGCATTGACCGGTCAAGTGAAGAAAACGGTCAACGAAACGTTGACCGGCTGAGAATAAAAATGCTGAATAGCTGTCTTCAACAAATGGTGTGCAGTTGACCTTTCTGATTGGACAATTAGGAGACGTCATTTTTGGAAAGACAACAAGTCAATTTACAGAGACATGCATGCGCCGCTTACTGTAGGATAGGGCGTGTGCCACCGCTGTAGGTTTTGGGAGTTGTGCTCCAGCCACCATACTGATACTTGAGCATTGTATGGTATATCTGTAATATATGAGAATAAGAGAGAGAGTAAAAAGCAGCGAAGAGAAAGAGAGTAGTGAGTAAAAATACAAAGTGTTGGAGTCTTTGTATTTCTCGTGCTTTGTTCTTCGATTTTGTCTCTTGGGCTTATGTAGTCGTGTGATTTGTATAACCAATCTCATATAATGGATCTTCATTTGTGGACTAAGTGTTCCGTAATTTTTTTCTTAATTGATAAGAGTTTTTCACGTAAAATCTTGTGTGTTTAATTTTTCTTCTTCTTCACTTTACTGTGTGTGTGTAATTCTGTGCATTCTGTCCGACCGTCCCTTCTATGCCAACATAATATTGGTACTATTGCTTACTTATTGGAGGCTTTGTCCACCTGGACTATCCACTCAGGTGTTGTCAGCACCAGTAGTGTAGTTGAAGCCTCTGGATTCTTGGTCGAGTGTGGGTTTGTGCATTCAATTATGAACCCACTAGGGTTTTGGCCATTATGGTTGGACTTGCTTGGATCTTGATGTCAAACTCACCAATTCTATGGACCATTTGATTAATTTTTCGTAGGCCTTTGATTTCTGTAAAATACAGTGGAGTGGCAAATCTACCAAAATGACGATCTTGTGGGCCTAAAAGTTTGCTGAAGTTTATCAAATACGAACTCTAGCGCTATTTTTCCAGCAATGGTGTACCTGGTCTTTATACCCATTAGAACATTACTAATTGAGTAAATCTGCTTTTAGGCCCTAAACCCATCCACCTTGATTAGCACTACCTTTAGTGCCATTGTCAATATGACCAGGTAGAGGAACATTTATTTCCCCTGTTTGGATCATGCCAGAAATGGTGGATTTCTAAGGTACGACTGTAGCTCTTCAAAGGTCGTTTAGTACTTGTTTGTCCATCTGAATTCACTTGTCTTGGCATCTAGCAATGCTTGAAAGAAGGGTTATTGCACTTTTATCAACATGACCATGAACTGTGAGAGGATGACTAGCCATCTTATCAATTTCTATGTCTTTTATCAACTTGTGAGGTTCCATGTTCATGATGGCTTCTATCTTCTCCTTGTTGACTTCAATGAAGCAATGTTATACGATAAAACTCAAGAAATTATCGAAGGTTATTCAAAGACGCATTTGGTGAGATTTAGCTTTATCCCATAGGCCTAAGGAGGTGAACATTTGGGCTAAGTCAAGGACATGTTCTCCAGATTGGATGCCTTTGATAAGCATGCCATCTATGTGGACTTCCATATTCCATCCTAGTTGTGTAGCAAATATTTTATTCATAAGCTTCTACTAAGTATTCTTGGCATTCTTGAGCGCCTAGCACATAACATTATCATAATTATGGACTTGATCGGTCATAAATAAAGATTACTTTTCGTCACAAAGATCCATCTAAATCTAGTTAAACCTCGAATATGCATCCATGATGTTTAGGAACGGATGGCTTGAGAAGTCCACTAGTTGATCTATAAGTGGGAAGCCATATTTCAATATACTTTGTTCATATTTGTAAAGTCGATTCACATTATCTAATTCGTATTGACTTTCTACTCTAGTAATACATTGGACAAGCACTTCAGATATTGCACCTTAACGATGATTTTTTATTTATAAAGCTTTTAGACCATTTTGCCGACATCCTTCCTCTTTTCTATGGAACAACTATGTCTCTTCTACCAAATTGGCTTATGTCTAGGAAAAATATTCAACTTGTGAATCATCATTTCAAATGGGATGTGGTTCGTGTTGCCAATATCCAACAAAGGCACGTCAATTTTATTGAGGAAATTGATAAGTTTGTGCTTAGATCTTTCTTCAAACGAAGATCCTGTATGCAAGTATTTCTTAGGTTCCCCCGAATCATTAAAATTTTGGCAAAATCTTTGCTAGGCTTTCTATATTGTAGCTAGCTTCATCATGTACGTCCAATTTACTATGGGAAGGGTCTGCTTTGTGATATTGAGCTAGATAAGGAAATAGTTTTGACCTATGATTTAATCTCCTTGCTTCTCTCCCATTCCATATGGGAAGTAGAATTTCATCTTTAGGTGAGCCGTAAAGGTAGTTGCTTTAGCTGTAACCAGGCAAAGTTTGCCCAAAATGGCATTATAGATGGATGACAAGTCGACCAAAAGAAATTACGGTCAATGATGCCACCTAAAGTTGTCTCCCTAAAGTGACCTCAAGGCCCATCAGCCCTTCGACATTATGGGTTCATCGTCTAGTCCAAAAATGGTCATCGAATTGCTTAAATTGTCCCTAGCTAGTCATAATTTGATAAAGCATCAAAATATAGAATATTAGAGGGGTTTCTATCATTAATAAATATTTGTTTCAATAAATAATCCTAGACTCCATCTATATTAGGGTAGATACAACAAGGAAATAAGAATAGGGGACATTATATTTTTATATTCATTCTCATTACAAGAAATAACTTCCTTCCCAGTTCTCCATCAATGCCAATGGCATTTTGGACACCATGTTGATCATAATGTGGTTAGATGGTGGCAATGGCGCTCCGTTTGCTCCATTCATAGCTCATGATGGGAAAACTAAAGAATAACTCAGAAGTATCATCTCAATCTCCCATGGAGGGTAGAGCCTACTGCAGAGGACTTTTTTAAAAGGCCTATTTGAATGATGGTCTCAATCTCCATCTACAAGTTCTTATACTTCTCCTGATTATACCCAAGGTTCTTATAGGAGCGACAATATTTATTTTATCAAGGCCCCTAAAATTTTTACTAACATCAAACATTTTAAGAACTCATCTTGATCTACATCAGATTGTTGGAGGACTAGTGTCTAATACAAAAGTGAAGTAGGCTGGCAAAGGTAGAGGTTTCGAGTTGGAGTGCCTATGCCCCAGTTGCTAGGGATGGTCACCTCTAGCTTCTTACTTCACAATCTTATTTCTACAACATATTCATTGGGCTATCACATTTATTTTGTTCACTCTAAATTTTTGATTTTATTGGCTTATTTAGCCACAATGTAGAACTTAGTCGTAGTTGTCTTATCAACAAATGTGCGATGGCATTATGATATCATCCTCCTGAAGAAGTTACCAAACTAGGTGGAAAAAATAAATGAGTTCATTTTTGCTTAATGTGAGTTCAAGATCCCCCAAGCCTTATTATGGAGAAGTCAAGGTTAGCCTTTGTTTCATGATAGTTATGCGTTAGTGATACTTCGCTTTTTTATTGGTTGGATGCAAAATGTTTTAGAAGGCTTCTGGATAATTCTTAGAAGTAACTTAAGAGTTTGATCTAGTCGGTAAAACCATGTCCAGGCTTCTACCTTTAAAGTCATGGGTAAATACTGCTAGAGGATACTATCTCTCAAACCATGGATTCCAAGAAAAATGTTGAAATGGTCCAAGTCTTCTATTAGTTAGGAATTCCAACATAAGGCTCCGAGTTTGGCATCTCAAACTTCTTAGTAAACACTATTCCTAGGATAGTGGCAGTATATGGTGTTTAAACAATCTAAACAATTAGGTCCATTAAAACTTTCGGAAACACTTTCATTTTGATGTTTTAAATTCTTTCTTTTATGTCTGATACACTGGGTGTTGGTGCTAGTGGATGAGGTTGAGGAGTTTTGCTGCATGACCAAAATTATTGGTAAGATCTATCACTAATATCCACTGAGATCTCAAGTTGTAATGCTTGGGCTTCATCTATCTTCCATGGAATTCACCTGGGCTTTCAATTGGGGGTATTTACTTTGTCATGGGAGTGGAAAGTCATTAGAAGAGCACTCCATGTGGGCGTCGTCCCTAAAGTGGCATTTCTTGTTGCCCTTATTTTTGTGGCCAACATTTCAGAAAATATGGGTTTAACTTGTATGGGTTAATATTCACCGTATTAGTTATATATTAAAGTTGGACAATCATGATGCCCAGATTCAAATTTTGGATTGTGTGGCCCCTCGACTTACATCGACTTGTGGGGCATGGGTAGTTAGAGCGACATTTGAAACATGGAATAAGTGCCCATTTCTTCTTGTGTTGACCAATGGGTATGCTTAATGTTCGAGATGAAACTCTAAAGAAGCACGTTTGTGATAGTTTGCTTTCAAGGGATTACTACTTAGAAAATAGATTTGATCCAAGGAACTATAAAGTAAAATTTGAAGCAAGAATGTTTATGTGCTCTTAGTGTAAAAGGATCTTGCATTCATAAAGGTATTGAGCCTTATTTTAGCACGTGGCATAGCACGTTACGATAAAGTGCTTCCTTATTGATGCCTTATGGTCGGTGGCGCTTGTCCCTAATTGCTGCCTTGTGATTATCAGCATGTCTCCCTAATTGTTGCCTTCATTGATCAGCAGTACATTTCCCTAATTGTTGCCATTTTAATGGCTCTTCCTTGATGTTATGCTAATACAGTGGAATCGTACCCGCCGTTAATTAGAATCCTTCGATGATGTGGTAAGCTAGCCTTTTTAAAATTGGGTCCACCATTACGTCTTGGTGTCCGCCTTATTAGATCGGTCATTGTAGTAAGCGTTTATAAATTTTAAAATTATTTGATATATAATAAAAATTATTAATTCAAAAATTATTTGACAAATTTGTTTGATCTATTCATTTATAAAAAAAATCAATTAATTAAACTTATTTTGTGAAAATTGTATGATTGCCAAACGTTATAAAGCCTCTATCAAATAAAATGACACATATCTATATATTTAGTAAATATGTTGTAGTACTTGATATTCAACTATTAACTATGGCTTTATTAGAAGTATAAGCCTAATTTATTTGAGTTTAACTGATTAAATTAATGGGTCAAGCTTGAATTTAAATTTTATCCCCACAAATTGATTACTTTTCGGTAAGTTTACTATTAATTTTGTGGCCTTATTTTAATTGCTAATAAAGTAAAAATAGATATTAATGATACATTATTTTTAATAACAATTATCCTTCAAATTATTTAGCATAATTAGTTTAAATTTTTATTAATCCAACAATTTGTAATATTTTATTAACTCAAAGAAAATATTAAATAATAACTTAGATATTGATATTATCAAATAATCTAAATATTAATCAAGAGCAAATTTTCACATTGCTAAATAGGATTATATTTTAAAATGTGCAAGATGTATTCTTATCCATTTAATAGTTCATAATAAATGTTAGATAACTCAATTAAAAATAATATAAATATATTTTATTATGGATTGGATCGAAATTTTGTTATTTATTAAATATAAATATTTATATTTATAGAATTTTAAGCTAGCATTTCTATAGTAACATATTATTAAAATATTATAATATAAGTGTGATTTAAAAAATTATGGGAAGTTTTACTTCATAGAGAGAGGAAAATTATGACAGCATCTTTTTGATTTTTGCTTGAAATTTCCAAAATTTAGTCTAAAAAAAAATCATACCTTTTTTTTTTTTATAAAAAAAAATAAGCCCTCAGTTTCTTATTTTGAAAACCTTTCCAAACAGCCACACATACACAAGAGTAATCGAGGAGGAGAAAATGCATTTTGAACACGTTAGCTACAACACTAAAAGTAATAATGGAAAATTTTCATTAGGTTTTAGAATAATCTATAATATTCTATAAATTTTCAACTTCATTGTGACGCCAACCTTACCAAATGTAAATCAGTAGAATATATATTTGCTTGCGTGTGAAAAAATCAAATCAAAACTTTGTGAGAGTAAAACACAGAATCCTCTACTATCCACCATAAATACGTCTGCTCTGGTTGTCATTTGATCAACAGGGAAGGGGTGAAGGCTTCTGTGATCGGAGACAACTCCTTGCTCCCGAAGTTCCTGCAAGAAATAATAAAAGATACAGAGGAGAGAACAAGGCACAATTCAAGGTTTCATCTAATCTTAGCAATAAGTTACAGCGGACAAGATGATATCGTCGAAGCTTGTCGAGGCATTGGAAAGAAGGTGAAGGATGGCCTCATCGAACCCAAAGACGTTAACAGGTCCATAGTCGAACAAGAACTCCAGACGAAGAGAATTGGCGTCCCCAACCCGGACTTACTCATACGGACGGGTGGTGAGTTTCGGATCAGCAACTTTTTGCTGTGGCAAGCGGCATATACTGAGCTCTATTTTGCCGATGAACTTTGGCCTGACTTTGGAATGGAGGGATTCACTAAGGCAATATCTTGCTTTCAGCAACGCAGAAGACGCTTTGGCAAATGATAATGAACAGTTTGTTTCTCATTTCATGCACCTCTTTTAATCATGCGCCGAAGAAGATTACTGTCTCATTATACGGGTCCAGTGTGTTTTTCTTCTTTTTTCTTATTACAATGCTAATAACAAGTAAAAGGAAAGATGGGCCAGGCCCGAATCCGAGTTGGGCATAAATTAAATGCCAATTATGATATCTTTATGCATTATAGTTTGTTCTTTCATTCCAACAAAAGCTGCATCTTCCTTTTCTTCTCCCAACTAAATAATAATTCTATTACCATGGCTTGTCATATGTTCTTTTTTTTTTTGGGTAAGTGATTAAGCTTGTCAGATGTTCACCAATCGTACCATTGCGTCCACAAACTTGTTGGCGCAAAAGGTCGCGGAAGTCACGGTGACCGAGCGGACAAAGGTCTCGGACAGCACACAGAGAGAAGCTCTC
>JAOVVI020018122.1:0-10437 GCA_028571085.2 Nepenthes alata
CAAGACTTAACAGAAAACAAGGGTTTAGAGAAACGGTGAAAGAATACTACAATAACATCTTAGATTGCACCTCCTGCCAAGTTAATTTTCAAATCTCAAAACTTCTCATGCTTAATTCACCCATATATTTGCTAAGAAGTATCTCCACTCTCCTATGTGACCTTTTTTTGCACTTCTACTCTTGGAAAACAACTTGTAAAATGCCCCTAAGAAAGTAGTATGATAGGGTTTAGGTAGGGGTTTTTTGGGGTACATATGCAAACCTTTGTCCTTACTTACATGAGAAAGGTGAATCTTCTGAGTTACATTTTAATAGTTACAGTGATGAATTCATCTCCTAGCTTATATAAAGATGTACAAATTTACATAGCATCCACCCTCCCCCCCCAAAAACCCAAAAAAAAAAAAATTAAATGGAAATCAGATACATTATATGATTACAGTCAGTGTTTTGAGCACTGAATTTGCATTTAGATTCATATGCAAACATCTCAACGCAAATTCAACGGTAAGATCTGACAAATATATAATATTCAGATAAAATTATTATTATTTCTAAGCGGATTGAGATCCTTTTCAATAGGGTGGTTATCGTAGAGATCCAGTTACTTCATTGCCCACCATCAATATATTATATTCAACTATTGGTATAAATCCGTGTTACTCAACAATAGTACTAATCTAGCCGGAGAAGGTCCCAACCCTTCCCAAACAAATGAAATACACCTAATTTCTTTGTGACCCCTTAACATGCAGCAAGATCAGAATCAGCTTCATCAACAAAAATTAAATTACCATGCCATCAAGAAATAAAAACTGTCGGCGATTCTGTGTTACGTGCAACTGCATGTAGAGGTAGGATAACCATATGAGAAAGAGAGCGGTTACCTCGCCAGACTCAGAGATCGTAATTTGGATAAAGAAATATATAGAATAAAATCGTCTCATGTTTTCCCACGGCAATCTTGAGCTTCGTAGCTCAGATCCTCGGATTTGGCTCTTCCTCTCTTGAATGTAAGAAGAACAAAATGTAAAATTAAGAAAAGGTAGACAAAAATCAATAGAATTTCAATCCAGTTCAACTACAAAGTTCAAGAAAGCCGTGGAAAAACATGCAACGATTTTTCTTTCTATCTCATCTCCTTCCTTTCCCATCACTTCCCTTTCCTCTCTGTTTCTTCGCCTCTCCCCCTCTCAATCCAAAAAAATTTATAAAAAAGGGATTGGAAAGTAATGTGCGTATTTCAGTTGGTTAAGGTCGAATCCAAATAAAAATGGAAGGAAAAGAGAAAAAAACAGTAGCCATAAAAAAATAAGAAGAATAATTAAAAGGCCAACTCCAAATAAAAAGGAAATAAAAAAGAAAGAGAAAACAGCAGTCATAAAAAATGAGAAGAATTATATCGTTCAGCCACATGAAAGAGGATTTGCTCTAACAACAATTTTCCAAAATATGCATGCAAATTACATGTCATTAAAGCAAAAACAGAACACAGAGGATCAATTATACGAAGATTCCACATGCAACTTTAGAACCAGATAATCCAACCAGGTGGAAATCGAACAAAGTTACAGAGAGAGAGAGAGATGGTGCCTTGTCTATTAAAAAAACAGTACGATTCGGAACAAAGCAGATCGATCACTCGCTCAGCTAACGAAGAAAGTACCTATTTAAAAGTGAATAAATCCGCAAAAACCTGCAAAAATTCTGTTGAGAAATGCAAAGAAATGCTTTTACTAATTTTCCAGAAAGAGAAAAATTCCAAGTGAAATGTTTTGCCTCATATGAAATCAGATCCAACAGAATCCAGACGTAACCTAGAGAGGGGAGCAAACAAAGAATTCTTCTCAGGAGGAGGAACCAAAATTTCCTCCAACAATCCCCTTACAGAATTCAAGCAAGCGCTCACTGAAACACAAACATAAAGCAGAGAGCGAGAGAGAGTGTTTGAGAAAGAAGATAGGAGGATTACGAATCAAACAAGGAGAGAGAGAGAGAGAGAAGAGGAGGCAAGAAGCTATGAAGATAAAGAGGCAACGGAGAGCCTGCGAGAGCGCGAGAGAGAGAGAGAGAGAGAGAGAGAGCGTCGCTGTCAATTCTGGCGGAGGGGGGACGGGCACGGACTTTTTGAAACTGATCACGACGATCTGCTGCTTTGTTGGATGGGTCTGTTTTAACCGCGCGTGCGGTGCAGTTAAAACGCACGTGCGGAGGACGAATGTCTAATCGACACGCGTTCAGACGGATCGATCAATCAATCGATCGACAGATCAAAAGAGCAGGGAGATCCCGTTTCCGAGAAAACATGGACCGGATTCTCCACTGAACCGGGTCGTGCGACGGTGGAGGTGGGTTGTGGGTCCCACACGCTACAGTTGTAGTTGGTGCGAGAGACGTGTACGCGGGCCGGCGACGTTTAACACGGACGAACAATCCTTTCATGATTTCCGATGAGACCAGAGGCAGAGAGAGAGAGAGGGGGCTTTCAGTTTGTTGGAGAAGGAAGAATTGATCGCTCCTCTGGGGCTGCGCACCGCTTCTTCCCGATCCCTCCGGCCTGTCCGCCGCATTATCCGCCGTCTCTCCGACTCACTCACTCAACGACTCAGTGAGTGTCACTTCCTTATTCGTATTCTTCCCGCCTCTCTGTCTTTTTTTTTTTTTTTTGCCCGCAAATTACATATTATATATTGTATAGGAAATTAATATCATTTTAAATAATAAAATATTAGTCTATAATCCATAATTACTGCTCGTATATTTCTGTACGTTATATTTTGGTAATTATCAAAAAATATGGTAATTTACGTACGGATGGTAAATAAATAAATAGAATAATATAGAGAGAGGTAACAATTGCATAATTTTCTGACAATTTGGTCGTTTCTTTCATCTCTGTCAGTCCAGCCTGCTCTGCATCTGAAATTGACTTCAATGGGGGCCACCACTGCCAGCCTTTCTTCCTGTCCCTCTGTTCCCCTCTCTCTTCTCTTTCCTCTTAAACCCTTTTCCACATTTTCTTTTATTTTAAAAATTTGGATAGCTGCTTGCTCTTTCAAAATTTTTCTTATTTTCTATATATAAATAGTTTATTAAAATTTAAAACATAATTAAAAAAACTATAACAAGGCCTATATATAAAAAATAAATTATAAGTAAAATATTTCTTTATGATTTAAAAATATATCCATTATTTTGTCTTAACTTTTTAAAATTTATTTTTTCTAGAATTTTATTACCAGCATATATTTTTCATCAAAAATATTATATTTTAACATCACATAACATATATAATATGAATTTTTTTCTAATCACTCTCATTTTTATCTGTTAATAAATATGTAATTTATTTAAATCATTTTAACATTATGTATGTACTACTTGTTACCCTTTACTCTTTTCTTTAACATCCATGACTCAATTCATGCCTTTACCAATACGGTTGGTGGGTTTATGGGACAAGAATAAATATCTGATTTTATAGTCAATAAAAAAAACAAAAAATCTCTTATTTATTTAAGACCCACTTATATCACAGTCTCTATAAATACGGTAAATTTAATTTTTTTTTATTTCTAAATTTTTTAATAAACTCCATATATCAAAAAATAAAATTATAAATAAATCATATAACAGCAGATCTGACTCATTAATGGCATTTTTGCCAAAACCAGAGATGCCACCACTGTAAATTCTTCCATATTTTTTGTGTTGTCACCTGGTTGATTATTTTGAGGCAATGCATACTCTGCACTCGTCAGAAAATTTCCGAAAATAACCTCATTTACCGTAAGATGATGGACGCTCCATCTAGCCAATTGGCAAATGTTAGAGAAAATTATCGATTTTACTTACAAACTGGCAGGAAATATGTGAGTATGATTAATTTAAGGAATAAGAAATTTTCACATCCCTAACAAGCGAGCTCAAAGCACTTTAAAAAAAATAAAAATAAATTTATACAGTCGATTTAAATTTTAAAAAATAATAATATAAATTATTTTTATGAACGATCAGGTTTACAGGCTGGGGGGATGATTTACAAGACAGTGTTGATAGGAAGTGCCTTGAGCAATAAAGCAGCCCTCGTCTCGTCTCGATCAAACACTGAAGTTTCTGAGGCAGATAATTCTCAATTATCAGCTGCTTCGGCCGTGGATGATACTCGTGGACTGCCTGTCACGACGAGGCTGATGCGTTGAGCTGACATTGGAGAGATAATATAAGTGTTATAAATATTTTATATTTATTTTTTAAACAATTTTAAAATATTTATAAAGACATGCATGCTATTATTTTCAAATGTGCTATTGTTCAACCTTACCCAGGCCAGTTTTTTTCTAAGTAAAAAAACCTACAATGACATTCTAGTGGCACAAGAAACAGTACACACCATGGGAAAGCCAAACGGAGAAATGCCACAATAGTCCTGAAAATTGATTTTGCTACGGCTAATGACAAAATCAGAAGAGAGTTTAACAGTGACACACTCTTCATACTCAACTTTACGAACTATCTTATGAGACTTATTATGGAGTACATTACCATGCCTATATTTATGGCGCTTTAGAACATATAATTTATTGACCACTTCTAACCATCCTGCAGCATCATCAGACAATGAAACCCCCTTCTCAGCCTACGTTTTGCTATTTGTGTTAAGCCTCTCTTTTACCTCATCAATAGAGATATTAGTGGAAAACAATTAAAGAAGGCAAATTCGGACCATCCACTTCCCACCGTATTTTCGTGGATGATATCATTTTATTTGCTGAGGCTATCAAAAATCAACTTACCAATATTTTGAGGTTGTTTAATTATTTCTGCTAAGCTATTGGGCAAAACATTAATACGAAGAAATCCCAATTTTTTGTGTCTTCATGCGTCTCCAAAAGCCTAACCTTTGAATTTTAAACTTTATGTCGATTCAGGCTGGCTAGTTCAAAATCTTAAAATCCATTTGGATGCTTTGGTCATACTAGTAAGGTTTACTACATAATAATTATTAAAAGAGTCAAAAAAAGATTCCGTAGTTGGAAGACAAGACACATCCATCATGGGAAGAGCAACCTTCACTCAAACCGTGACTAAGGCAATCTTTGTTGACACGATGCAAGCGCATGTCCAACCCAGGAGTATATGTAAGAAACTCGACCGAGCTAATAAAAATTTCCTATGTGGGAAACACAGGAATCAACTTGTCAATTGAGGAGAGGTATGCACCTTGAAAGCATATAGGGGTATGGGTCTTAGGAAGACTTACAACCATTTTGAAAAAGGTGAGGTAGGACTTGTGTCGTAACTTCGAAAAACTGTGGGTTTAGATTTTTAGGGCAAGGCATCTAAAAAATTTGAACTTTCTCAAAGCAAAAAAAAAAACAAAAATGCTCCGTCCATTTGGTATAATATTCTCATAACAAGGGACTTAATCCCCAAATGAACCAATGGAATATTAGAAATGGATAAAAGATCAGATTTTGAACAAACAAATGGCTCAATGCTAACCCTCTATTAAACCTCATAGGCGGGTCAATACCAGTAGAAAAGTTTGAATACAAAATGGTGGATTACTTGCAGTTGGATAAGAGAATGGAAATAATATATATTGGAAGGCAAACTCAACGAGGAAAGCCTCGACTGAAAATGGGAGACACATGTCCTGAGACATTAAGTTAGTGAAGACAAGTAAATCTGGTACATGACATTTGGAAAATATAAGACTAAAAAGACTTATACCACAGATATGATATGGACTGATATCTGAAAAATCAAAGCCCTATAAAAATTTAAAATCTTCATTTGGCTTGTATTGAGGGATAAACTATTTATAAATGCTTATAGATTTAGAACGAAATTAATATCATCACCTGTTTACAATCTATGTGAATTTCTAGAAACTTTCAAGCACATTATTAGATATTGTCAAAGAGCCAAGGAGATTTGGCAAAACGTGTTGCAAGCTGAATATAACCTAGGTATGCACTCTAAATCCCTCCTTGCATGACTTATTTTTAACATGGTATCTATAGATAATCAATATAATAAGAATCTTTTTTTTGCAATAATTTGGCTGTTGTGGATTTGGAGCAATGAATCAATTTTTTAGGAAGATTGAAATTTATTACCCAAGCCTGAGAAATCAATCCACTTACAAGCTTCCGATTTTTAAAGTCCTCATCTCCTTTCATAACTACAAAAGAGCCCTATAAATAAAATCAACAGATGGATTCCTTGTGAGATAGATGGATCAAGATAAACACAAATGCTAGCATTGACAACAATGGAAAAGCATGCTTCGAAGTAATAGGTAGAGATGTTAAGGGCTAATGGGTGTTTGAACATTCTTGATGGTTACAAAGAGTGGATATCCTCATGGCAAAAATTTTAGCAAATTGGCACTCTCATAGATGTACGGAATAGAGGACTATGCAAGATAATTATTGGAACTAACTCACTATGTGATATAATCATTGAAACTAACTCAGATATGATGGTTCAAAAACTTAACAACCGTACAGAGGGGACAGACCTAAATAGATGTCTAATTATAAACTATAAGATGATCTTAAAGAGAAATTAGGAATGTTAAGCGCACACATCCTCAAAAAAGACAACTAGGTGGTTGACGTAGTAGCGAAAATTGAAAGATATCAGAGGACACCAAAGAAAGAATGGAGTACTTTATTGTTGAAATTTGTCCATTTTCTAAATATTGATAGAATCTCAAAAAGACTACAATAAAAATATAGTATAATTTTATTTTATTGGCTGTACTGAAAAAAAAAAAACAAAACCTTAGAACCTGAGCCATGTTGTGCAAGTGTTGTGTGTATAATGTCGGTTAAAGAGAACCCTAACTAGCTCTCATGGCGAAGCGATTGATAAAGAATATTACTCGGACAGAGCAAGCACTTTAACAGAGAGATTTTCAGTTGAATAGAAGGCACCCTTCAACATCTTTCACCCCAAAAAATAGAAAACAAATTAGGAAAAATATTTTCTCAGTGACAAAAGCTGTTGAGTTGTGGATTACACAAGCAATAACCTACATCATTCAATATATTAATCATATAGATGCTAACCCTCCATACATTGTAGTCAGAATACTAGGCAATAAGTGTAACATAAATAAAAATGTTAAGATAGATAAAATGAGTTACTATATTGGAATAAATAGACCTGTCACCATTTGAAAGTTGCACATTCATAAGTATAAGATAAGAGAAGAGCCGTCAGGTGATTCAAACACCTAAAACATATGACAAATAAAACGCAAGTGAGAATTTGTGATTTGGCTGAGGTTGTAGGTAAGAAAAAAGTGAGATGCAAACTTATAGAGTAAGACGATAAAAAATGAAATAAAATGTTTCTTTTTTTGGAGGATGTTGCACTGAGCCAAGTGCAATGACAAAGGTGGATAATATAACCAGTATGACATAGTAGAATTTATAGCTTTGTTGTTGTTGTTGTTTCAATGTATTAGCTAATTGACTAAAACTAGTGCTATGCTTTCTTCAGCAGACCTCTTTTAGGACCAGTTAGGTAATCCCTTTAGTCATATACTCAGGATTATGTGATCTCAGCACCTTAATGGAACCAACCAAAATATTGTGGCTGAGAATAGGAAAGAGAAGACAAAAGGGCTTCTGAGAAGAAACACAGATCGGGGGAAGAAACATGAGAGACGAAACTGAGAAAGTTAGGAAGGAGAGTTACAGAAGAGAGGCAGACAAGAGCTTCAGGCATTTCTCAACCCCCAAAATTGGTTCCATAATAATCCTGAGGCCAATTCTATTTGTCTGCATCATAGGCTCCATTTCGGATAGCTGGGTCATGCTGTGACTGTGTGTGGTGCAAGTGTTGCAGCAGTTCTGCAGCAAAAATATCTCAAGTAGTGTCAGGCAATAATAATCCTGAGGCCAATTCTGTTTGTCTGCATCATAGGCTCCATTTCGGATAGCTGGGTCATGCTGTGACTGTGTGTGGTGCAAGTGCTGCAGCAGTTCTGCAGCAAAAATATCTCAAGTAGTGTCAGGCAAATTGTGCATTTATATTTGGGCTGTGATCGTGCTCTGGTAAAATGCTATTATTCCAACTTTAACAAACACTACTACTCTACAAAGATACAAAATTCATCTTGAAAAAGCTCAACAAATGCATTCCTAAAGAGAGCCATAATCTTTTCTTGCCTCTGGCAACTTGCTCAGTCAGATAGCAGCAGCACCTCCAAGTCAAAATTTTCACATACCACAAGCAGAGATTTCATCTTTTTACAAAAATTTCTCAGGGCCTACTTGGAATACTCAAAATTCCTAGTTGTTTTTAGATTCTTCTGCTAAGTTTATCGTTTTGCTCCAATTTCACAAAAGTTTCCTCTTAATAAGGAATATTACTGTGAAAAGGAAAACTCATTCATCCCTCCCTCCTCATCCAGTAAAACCTGAAATATCTGTCTCATCTGTGATGATAGCAGCAGAGAAATCAAACCGTGGATTTGCACATAATATCTCATAATTACGTTTTAGGAACACAGTTAACCACATCCAAAAATCAGATTGTGGTTTCACTAAACAAACCATCCTCATTGTAAAACATATTGTATTCTCAAGCTTAATTGAGTTAGTGGCTGGTTTGACAAAAAATGCAACACCAACTACTTTAATGAGACATTCATACGAGAAGGCATCAGTAAAACCATGCCAACTCAACACAATCACCACCAAAACCGTGCCAACGGACTTGACCACATGCAAGTCATTTTGATATTTCCCATGTTTCCTGGGAAACCACCGCCAATTACATCAGATATCACCCAATATTCCCTTTCGGAACACTCCACCAATCTATTTTATTCAAACCCTAAGCGGTCAGCTGCATAAAAACTATAGCAATTGACAAACCCAAACCCCAAAAATCGATATCGCATGGTTGGCTATTGGGAACGTAGATATCAGCATGGTTGGCTATCGGTAACGAAAACATCTGCCCCAAAAAGTCGCAAAGAAAGCCACAACAAATCAACAGCTCAAATCTACAGGTAGCAAAAACGTGAAATCTTAAAAGAAACTCTACCAAAGCTAAAAAACACAAGAAAAACAAAATATAATTTCTATTACGAAAAAAAAAGTAAGTAACAAAAAGAAACTTCTAGCTAAATAAAGTTTGAACTATGCTCGATTGAGCACGTAGATTTGTTATACAAGTCTATTAACGAAAGCAGTTCAAACACTTGCTATTGCAATGGTTAGTAAATTAATGAAGCAGCATAAAGACGCGAAAGACGTAACTAATATGCCATTACTCACGTATTTGTTCTCGACGGTCTTCGGTCGGTAAAAATGCGAGGGCGCTGTCTGGCAAGATATTCCTCTCCCCCCTTCTCCCTCCGTGCTTGAATTTCGGGATTCGCCCTATTTTTAATGGACAGTGAGAAAGAGAGTGCTGGACGCCGGCGGATGTACGACCCCGGACGATGACGATTGGCGGAATTTGCTGTACTTTTTGCTTGAAAAATGAAAATAACCGCACTGGAATTTTTTAACGCGGGTAGAACCAAAATTTTTAGGTTTTTCTATAAATTTAACCGTTAAAATTAAAGATTAAATAATTTAATATAATTTTTACTATTTATCTATTTAATTTTAATTTCATCGATTACAAATAACCTTTCATACAATTTTAAATTATTTAAATATATCTTTTTTTATTTGCAATTTACAAAATTTAGAGTGTGTTAATGTGCTTTTAAAATAGATTTTTTGATGACATTTCTCAATTTAATATCTTCTCGTGTATTTTACGCCTAAATATCTACCATTTTACTCCATTTTTTTTTCTCATTATGGCACTTCATTTTTTGGGGCCATTGTCATCACTCACTTTTTAAATTTAGAGACCCCACCTCTCTTAAAAAAAATAATTGTTAAATTTAATGACCCAAATTTATAATTTGGGTAATATATTTTAAATATTTATGCTTGTTGACTTTTTAAAATATTAAATTTAGTAATTAATAGGTATTAAATTATAAAAAAAAATTAAAAAAAATATCTAATCTTAGTATTCTTATTTTTAAATTTTAACTATTAAATTTTAATCTAATAATCTCAATTAAAAAAGTAGTATCTTAATTCTCTCAAAGAGAAGTAAAATCCCTATCATTTAACTTCTAGTACACTAATATGTAATTAATATTATAATAATATGTCCAATTTATTACACATTAATTATTAAAAAAAACTAACACCACCAAATCATCCCGTCTTAACCAAATAAAAAATTTGTTATTGGTTGTGTAACATTTTTGTTGGGTCCAGTACCCGGGGTCCTCACTAGGGTGGGTAAATACTCGGCCCAAGTGGCCCAGAATATGAGCGCTCGGACGTACCCACAAGGAATCCGAGAACATCTTGAGGCGCAAAGAACGCAAAGGCAAC
>JAOVVI020018123.1:0-10437 GCA_028571085.2 Nepenthes alata
GTGGCACGCCTCTGCCACCCTACGGCCAGTAGGGTGGCAGTAGGGTGGCTGGCCGTCCAGGCTGGCACCCTGCATGTATATATATATTAGGCTTTGTCTCTTGCCTTTTATCATTGTAAGCGGCACTTGTAAAGAAGTGAGCATTGAGAGAGTTGTGTGGGCAAGACTTTTAGAGAGAGGAAATACTTGTAGAGAGAGAAAGGCATACACTTGATTCTTTTCGTTGGAGCTTGAGTAGCTAACGATTGTAACAATCTTTTATAGTGTATTTTTAGGTGGTTTTTCCCTTGGTTAAAGGAGGGTTCTTCCACGCCCAAAATCTCTCTGTGTCTTCTCGGTCTCTACTATCGTTATTCTGTCCGTCCGAAAACTTCTCTCTCTGTTGCCGTCCGAGCACTTCTTCTCCGTTTTGTGTCCGCTCGGTCATCGTGACTTCCGCGTATTTTGCGCCAACAACCATTACCACCCCTATCAAAAAGGCTGGATATCCAATACAAATTGACTGGTGCCATTAGATCTATCATCTTTCTTATACATTTTATCTAATTTTTGGTTCTTAGAAGTCAAATATTTTATCTTTAGTTACTGATTTTTTTCCTTTTTAATCATTCTAAAAGGAGATCCATGGAATTGCCATCAAATGCTTTAATTTTCGGTTGTGGATATTGTTTGATTTAGTAACACTTGAGTCGGAATTTACAAGTGTGGATATGCATGCAGAATGAACAAGATGATGTGAGAACCATGCCGTCAAGGAATGGTCGTGTCAGGATCTCGCATTGGCAAGCATGACTCCCTATGCAGAGAGACACATATGAACTAAAAAACCTTTGTAAATAATCATTTAGCACCATGTCACAAGAACCCTTTTGAGAAGTGTTGGCGCAAAAGGAAGGGTGACCGGTCAGATAGCAAGATAGCACTCACGTCCACACACACAGACATTCGGACAGAATTAGCAATAAGAAGAGATAAAATGGAGAAGAACAATATTGCCAAAATTTTCGTAGAAAATCCTTCAAAACAAGAAAAAAATCACAAAATTTCAGTCCACAAATAAATCCACTATGTGTGAGAGTTGGTTAGAGGGACAACACGGCTACACAAACCTCCTTAGAGATGACGATGAAGAACAGAATACACTCACAGCTCTCTATTACACTTCACTTTTCTCTACTAAAAACCCACACACTCTCACGTTCTCTGTGTTGTCTACTACTAAAGCCCCAGCAATCAATTACAAATATATATATACACGGGTTGTTGAAGGCAACAGCCATACCAACGTGGAGGGCATCCGTACAGGTGGCCTCCTGGCAGCCTGCACATCTGCAATGTTTCTGCAGATTGCCGGTTCTGCAGAAAATGGCCCACTACTTTGCAAAGACTGCGTGCATATTTCCTAATCTCACATGTATAGTAAATCTTCTGAGTTGTTTTCAACGTGTGCATTCTGCATCCAGGTTCTCAGGTCTCCAAGACCTCGGACCTTCAATTATGACTCCACGCATTGCCCAAAATCCTCAATCTTCAACAGAAGAAGGCTCTCTCGGATGTTACACTAAAGTCCGTGTCAATTTTCAGAATCTACGCTCGACTTGGCCACAAGTCCGCAGACAATTCATGGGCATAAGTCCACAGACCATATCGCCACATAAGTCTGCGGCCATATTTTCAGAAGGGAGTGACCCCAACAAACTTTCCCTCACGACCGAGTGGGAACAAAATTGGTCAGCCCAGTGACGTTATAGCTAGCCTTAAGTTTTCCTTAGGTAAAACTTTAATCATCATGTTTGACCCATTCTCATCCGATCGGAATTTTTCAACTAACAACCGCCCTTCATCAATAACATCTCTCACCGAGTGATATCGGATGCCAATGTGTTTTGATCTCGAATGGAATGAGGAGTTTTTACACAAGAATATGACACTTCTGCTGTCACAGAGCACCATATATTTTTCTTGCCTCAGACCCAACTATTGGATAAACCTCTTTATCCATAGCATTTCTTTACTAGTCTCAGTCACAGTAATAAACTTAGCCTCCGTAGTAGAAAGGGAGACACACTTTTATAGCTTAGATTGTCAAAAAACTGCTCCTCCGGCAAACTTGACCAAATACCCTGAGGTGGATTTCTGAGAATCAATATCCCCGGCCATGTCCGCATCTGTGTAGTTGACAAATTAAAGTTTATTTTCTCCAAATTTTAGACACATCTTTAAAGTTCCTCGGAGGTATCTAAAACTCAACTTCATGGTAGACCGATGCTCCATCCTTGGATTTGAGAGAAACCTACCGATAGCACCGACTGCATGGGCAATGTCCGGCCTGGTACACACGGCCGTGTACATCAAGTTGCAAATGGTTGAGGAATATATACACCTCTTATCCTGACCTTTTCTATGTCCGAGGATGGACACTGCTTCCTACTCAATCTGAAGTAGTTGGCCAGTGGAATACTCATTGATTTAGACATATCCATATTAAAACGTTGTCGCACCCTTTTAACATAGCTCTCCTGGGATAATCAGAGCTTCTTGTTCTTCTGGTCACGAAAGATTATGATCCCCAGAATCTACTTCGTCGGTCCAAGGTCTTTCATGGTAAATAATTATCCAAATTGCTCTTTCAACTCTTTGATTCGAGCACTGTTTTGTCCGACAATCAGTATGTCATTCAAATAAAGGGGAAGGATGACAAAGTCGTCCTCGAAAAATCTCTACATAAAAGCTCAGTGGTCAGAAGTAGTCTTATGGTATCCTTTTCCGATCATGATAGATTCAAACTTCTTATACCACTATTTGGGGGGCCTATTTTAGTCTGTATAGGCTTTTTTTTTCAAACGATACACCAAACCATCCTTCCCCTTAACATTGAATCATTTTGGTTGCTCCATGTAGATTTCTTCTTCTAGATCACAGTGAATGATGCTATCTGAACGTCCAGTTGCTCTATCTCCAAGTCTAGAATAGTTGTTAAACCAAGTACAATATAGACCAACGATATTTTTACCACAGGCATAAAATTTTATCAAAATCTACACCTTTATCCTGATTAAAACCATTCACAACAAGCCACACCTTGTACCTTGGCTGCTCGGTGTCCTCGGACATCTTTAATTGAAAGACCCACTTGTTACAGGGACAACATGGCTACACAAGCGTCCTTAGAGACAAAGATGAAGAACAGAGCACACACACTCACAACTCTCTATTACACTTCACTCTTCTCTCCTGAAAACCCACACACTCTCACGTTGTTTGTGTTTTCTACTACTAAAGCCCCAACAATCAATTACAAATATATATATACATGGGCTATTGAAAGCAACAACCATGCCAATGCGGAGGACATCCATACAGGTGGCAGCCTGCACATTTGCAACATTTCTGCAGATTATTAGTTCTGCAGAAAATGGCCCACCACTCTGCAAAGACTGCGCGCATATTTTCTGATCTCATGTGTACAGTAAATCTTCTGAGTTGTCTTCAACGTGTGCATTCTACATCCAGGTTCTCGGGTCTCCAAGACCTCGAACCTCAAATGTTTGCCTCAGACCCAACTCTTGGATAAACCTCTTCATCCACAATATTTCTTTACTGGCCTTGATCACAGCAATGAACTCAGCATTCGTAAAATGTCGATATACTTAGATTGCGAGGAGACTGCTCCTCCGGCAAACTTGACCAAATACAGTGATGTGGATTTCCGAGAGTCAATATCATCGGCCATATCCGCGTCTCTGTAACTAACCAACTGGCTTGTCTTCTCCAAATTTCAGACACATCTTTAAACTTCTTGGAGGTATCTAAGACTCCACTTCATAGCAGATAAATGCTCCATCCCTGAATCTGACAGAAACTTGCTGACAATACCGACTGCATGGGCAATGTCCGACATAGTGCACACGGCTGCAAACAGCAAGCTACAAATGGTCGTGGAATATGGTACACCTTTCATCAAGACCTTTTCTATGTCCGAGGACGGAGACTGCTTCCTACTCAATTTGAAATAGTTGGCCAATGCGGTGCTTACTGGCTTAGACCTGTCCATATTAAAGCGTCGTAGCACCTTTTTAACATAACTCTATTGGAACAACCAGAGCTTCTTGTTCTTTCGAATATGAAAGATTCTGATCCCTAAAATTTGCTTTGTCGGTCCAAGGTCTTTCAAGGAAAATGATTGTCTCAGTTGCTCATCCAGCTCATTGATCCGAACACTATTTTATCCGATAATCAGCATATCGTCCACATAAAGGAGAAGGATGACAAAATCCTCATCGAAAAATCTCTACATAGAAATACAGTGGTCGAAAATAGTCTTATGGTATCCTTGTCCGACCATAGTAGACTCAAAGTTCCTATACCACTATTTGGGAGCTTGTTTTAGTCCGTATAGGCTCTTCTTCAGACGACATACCAAACCTTCCTTTCCCTTGACCTTGAACCCTTTCGATTGCTCTATGTAGATTTTCTCTTCCTGATCACCGTGAAGGAATGCTGTCCGAACGTCCAGTTGTTTTATCTCCAAGTCTATAACAACTGCCAAACCAAGTACAACACGAACTGAGGATATTTTTACAATGGGCGCAAAGATTTCATCAAAATCTACACGTTTACGCTGATTGAAACCTTTCACAACAAGCCATGCCTTATACCTTGGCTACTTGGTGTCCTCGAACATCTTTAATTGAAAGATCCACTTGTTCTTGAGGGCTCTCTTTTCCTTGGGCAGCTCGGCCAACTCAAAAGTATGGTTCTTTTGCAATGAAGTCATTTCACCATTCATTACTTCCAACCATTTCTCCTTGTGTGTCCCCTTCACAATCTCATCAAAATCTTCGGGATCACCTGCATCAGTTAGTAGGACATTCTCACTAGATATCAAACGGACGAACTGACGTCTTTCTCTCTAAGATCGTCACACAGGAAGCTCCTCGGCTTGATGAGGAGCAAGATCATCCTCATCTTCGTTTGGTGCCTTGACTACTTCATTATCTTCCTCGGCCATTTCTGGGCCATTGTCCTCGGGCTCAGGAGGTACCATACGGACAGTTTCAACACTTACCTTGTTCGTCCTACCAATGCCAAATAAATCATTCCTTTCTTCTCAACATCTTCAATGGTCTCCTCTTCAACAAAGACCATGTCACAAGATAGGACAAGCTTTTTCTCTGCTGAGTCATAAAATTTGCATCTAAGTTTATCTTCACCATAGCCTAAAAAGATACATTGCTTTGTATTTGGCTTAAACTTACTCCTCTAATTTCTCAGGACATGAACAAAAGCCTTAAAACCAAAAGTCTGAAGATGATTATAGGCTGGCTCCCTTCCAATCCAAATCTTCTCTGGCACCTCACCATTCAGAGGCTTACTAGGCGACCTGTTGATCACATGGGTCATCGTCTTCAGGGTTTTAGCCTAAAATGATCTTGAGAGCTTTGCCTCGGACAACAGGCACTTGACCCTTTCTATCAATGTGCGGTTCATTCGGTCGACCACGCCATTTAACTGCGGCGTCATTGGAGGTGTCCTTTGATATTTAATGCCATGTGACCTACAGTAGGCATCAAAGGTCCACCATTGTCACTCCAGACGGCCTTTAATTTCTTCCCCATCTCACGTTCAACAAGAGCATGAAATTGCTCAAATATTTTGGAGACTTGATCATGAAACTTAAATGGTAATACCTAGAAATTTCTCGAGCAGTCATCAATATAGGATACAAAGTATTGTGCTCTTCCAAAGGATATTTCCTTAAATGGTTCGCAGACATCGGTGTGAACAAGTTCAAATACCTCAGACCTTTTGAAAGATGAGTCTCCTTAAAAAGAGACTCTCATCTGCTTTCCCGCCAAACAATGAGACCAAGTCTTCAATCTACCGTCATCTATTTCTGGAATGAGATCCTTTCTTAACAGATGAATCATTTCTCTCTCACTCATGTGGCCTAATCTCCTATGCCATAAGTTCGAGGACTCCACATTGCT
Source organism: Nepenthes alata (assembly GCA_028571085.2). NCBI lineage: Eukaryota > Viridiplantae > Streptophyta > Magnoliopsida > Caryophyllales > Nepenthaceae > Nepenthes > Nepenthes alata. Next base: position 5,991 of record JAOVVI020018123.1, read on the forward strand.
GGTGGCATTGACTTCTCCAGTCTCAGCAGTTGCCTGTAACACATAAAAGCCAGACACATTCTTTCCTCGGGCAACTACAAGAGACCCTCTGGTCAGTTTATATCCTCCGTCACAGAAGAAACTATAGAAGCCTGCATCATCCAGTCTTTTAGTTGAGATGACATTTATCCAAATGTCAGGGACATGTCGGATGTTCTTCAAAGTCAGTTGGGCTCCATTGTTGGTAACAAGAGACACGTCACCATGGCCGACTACTCTGGATGTTTCCATGTTACCCATCTTCAACACTCTAAAAACACCCGGAGTGTAACAATTAAAGAGCTCCCTTCTAGAGGTGATCTGGATGGATGCGCCAGAATCAACCATCCAGTTGATCTCCTACTCAACCAAATATTCAATGTTGTCCACTTCACAAGTTAAAAGGAGATCAACTCCAATAACAACAGAGACCGATGACTTTTTTTCACCACGTCACTTTTCACTTTACTCGTTTCTAATGTTTTCACGCTTTCACTTATAATAAAATTTTTTAATGTGTCCCTTCTTTCCACAATAATGTCACTCCATATAACAAGACTTACTTTAACCATTTTCTCTGGGTTTCTGTCACGACCTTGACTCCTTCCCCATGACTTTGTAACAAGTACTTTGGAGGGTTGAGAGGTCGAGGTCCCTTGAGACCACCGTCTCATTTCCTCATTCAGCACGGCTCCTTTGACCATCTCTAGGGTCACAATGCCATCAGGAGCTGTGTTGGCAATAGTGATTCTCATCACCTCCCATGAGTCTGGCAGGGTTGCCTGGAGCAAGAAACCTAGCATCTCGTCTTCAAACTTGATGCCTAAGTCACTCAGCCGGTCCACACAACCTTGAAACTCCTTCAGATGATCGACAACGGATAAGCCATCCTTGTACATAATCTGCATCAACTTCATCAGATGGTAGATTTTGTTGTTGCCAGTCTTGAAAGCGTACAACTTCTCTAACTCTTTTCACAGTGTCTTGGCATTCGTTTTGCTCCTAACGTGGTCATACACGTTATCATCTGCGAACTGTCGTATGTAGCCGCATACATGCTTGTGCTCCATGGCTCATTCATCCTCTGATTTCACCTTTGGCTTTTGAGTGGCAAACGCCAGATTGTGCATGGATTTGACAAACAGCAAGTTTGACATCTGACTTTGTCAAGTATCATAATTGGTGTCATTCACACAAACCATCATGCTCCCAATCTCCATAACAACGTTCAACAAACGTCACCGGACAAAGAATCAAGGTCTCTGATACCACTTATTGGCACAAAAGGAAGAGTGACCGATTGGACAGTAAGTCAATACTCATGCCCACACACAAAAGCACTCGGACAAAATCAGCAATAAGGAGAGATAAAATGGAGAAGAAGAACGCAACCAAATTTTATGTGAAATACCCTTCAAAACAATGGCAAAATCACGAAAGTTTAGTTCACAAATAAATCTACTATGTGTGAGAGCTGGTTACAGGGACAACACGACTACAGAAGCCTCCTTAGAGACGAAGATAAAGAATACAGCACACACACTCACAACTCTCTATTATACTTCACTCTTCTCTCATAAAAATCCACACATTCTCATGTTCTCTTTGTTTTCTACTACTAAAGCTCCAACAATCAATTACAAATATATATACACGGGCTGTTGAAGGCGACATCCATGCCAACGCAGAGGACACCTATATAGGTGGTCGTTCGACAGCCTGCACATCTGTAATATTTCTGCAGATTGTTCGTTATGCAGAAAACGGCCCACCACTCTGTAAAGATTGCACGTATATTCCCTGATCTCATGTGCACAATAAATCTTCAAAGCTGTCTTCTACGTGTCCATTCTGCATCTAGGTCCTCGGGCCACCAAGACCTCGGACCTCCAATTATGCCTCCGGGCATTGCCCAATCCTCAATCTTCAACAGAGGAAGGTTCTCGAACATTACATTAAAATCCGCATCCATTTTCAGAATTTGCGCTCAACTTGGCCACATGTTCGCAGATAATTTATGGGTATAAATCCGCGGACCATATCGCCACATAAGTCCGCAATCACATTCCTAGAAGGGAGTGGCCCCAACAAGAAACTCAACTTAGTGAATAATTTTTCCAATTAAAGGTGTGCACAAAATAAAAATACATTAAGCAGAAATGGAAACATTTGGAAAAGGTATCCATTGATTAGTATCGTGCATACATACTAGAGAGGAGTGAAAAGTTGTGGGTTTAGACCTATTTTTAAAATAAGTACCCATATTAAGACAATCATATCCACAATAAAATAATTAATATCTTATAGAAAGCTAAATGACATAATATTTTGTTGGACAAGAAAACCCCAATAACCCGCCAATTCAAGTGAAAACCCTCTATGCTTCACAAGTCAGTCAATTTATAACGCAGATAATCGAATCACATTAATTAGACATTATAACTAACTTTTCTTAAAACGTGACTCCTATCAAAGAACATAATCTTTGGCTTAGATTTCTAAGCAATAAATCGAAACTCTTTTTAGACTTCTTATATATTTCTTCACCAACTCAAGAATTTTAAGATTGACACTTACAATTGAACACGTCTCAATTCTATATACAAGTTGCAGATTATAGGATTGAGAATTTTTCAAATGGAAGAGTCGATCTGAAAATCATTGAGACGATGACTGTAGATTTTAGAGTTTGGAATGAGGCCTAATTGTAAGTGAGGTTTTCTTTAATAGGAGCCACATGTTATATCTCGAGGAGTCTACTAGGAGATATGGTGCTTCTTTATATGTTGGGCTGTAATTTGACATGATTGAAATTTTGTCTTTGTTGGATGCGAAGCTCAGAGGAATGTCCTCTCAAGCTGGGGTTATCATAGCTATACGACTGGTGCTTGGGCTGCATACTGTTTGAGACCTATTATGTGATTTTCGTGGAATGTATCCCAAGTGAAAAATGGTTATTAGCATTACTCAAACGTTTGAACCAAATTTGTTTTGTGGTATACCACTTAGAGAAAGGTGAATAGGTTTTCCATATAAAAACACAATAAAAATATGTAATTCTAATACATTTATAAAAACTATGGATCTAATTTCCCAAACACATTTACTCACAACATTAAAGTAAGTAAATCAATAATTTGCATTTAAGAAGGGTACAATGGATTTGCCAATGAACATAAAACTCATGAATAATGTGTTCAAGTAAAAATTGTTCAAGGTGGTAGGGTGTAGCAGAAAAATACTATCTGATATGAGCCATTTTACATGTTAAAAAATAGCCCGCTATAATCTAATTAACTGATTCGGAAAAAATAACTATTTGAGACTCCGTTTAGATCTTCAGAGTTGCAACAGCCAAGAAATCTTTTGATTTCTCTTAAGGGATCTATGAAAAACTAATCATTCTTGTCGTGACCCGAGTTCATTAGCAAAACCAAAAACAAAATTTTGGAGTAATGAAATAGTACAAAATTCATTAGTGACACCAATTTATAGTTTAATAATATCTCAAGATATGGCTAAATTTTATTTAGTTGACTATCAACTTTTCGCACCAGTTCATGTCACCCATATTCTTGATAAATAATTAACAGATTCAACATATCTCTAACAAAAATCCCTATGAAATTGTCTTACTAGGGAGCCAAACTAACAATCTCCTCACCTAATTGCTAAAATAAATCCGCAGAAAATGTATCATGTCACAAACTTGGACATCAATTTCCAAATAAATATCAACATTTTAGATCTCAACTAGATCCTCTAGTGAATCCACCAATCTAACTTCACTATCAGGTAATCCCAAGCCTACTAATATAAAAAACAATGAATTATAATGAGGATCTAAAAACTCAATAAAGTATAATAATAATTATGTAAATAATAACAAATAATTCACCATAGGCATACAAAAACAACTACCACTGACATATATGAGAACATGGAAACTTTGGAACCAAGGTCTAATGGTGTTCCTTATTTGTAGGGCCAAACATTGTATAACAATTTACATATTATACCTTATAGATGGATTACAAGCTACTATTTAAATATGTGGGCAGGTTGTCTACTTATTCTATTTTATAAATGGGGCTGAACGTGATCTGTGGATGATGAGTCTTACAACTTTCAGATACAAAAATTTAGTAGGCATATCACTAACTATATTACCGTTAATTTCTTAAAATTGTTTTTCACAAACAAACTCTCTTTAAAATGAACAAATTTTCAGACATTGCAAACAAATAGGCTTAGGCATAAATATAGTCCTAGAGATTTATTATGAATCTTGAAGAAAACTTGCACATGCAAAGTATTCCCTAATCAATTTTAGAATTTCAAAAACAAAATTAAGAAATTTAGGTTTAATCTTTCAAAATCCTAGAAAATAAGATTCATATAGCCATAAATGTAAGCCAAATACATAACT
>JAOVVI020018124.1:0-10437 GCA_028571085.2 Nepenthes alata
CAATTAGCCACAAACTCTAACAAATAAATATCTCACAAACCCTTATTTATGATAATCCAACTACTAGAAGCCAAGATCTCATCAAAGTCGAGCCCCAAATCCACTTTGCTACACAAACCAAGTATTTCTTGGCATCTGGGTCACACGGGGTCGGACATTTAAAAGTCATTTGCCTTCAATCAGGAACATTGGAGCGCACCCTATCTCACAATCACCAGCTTAAAACCAAAATTTTCATAGCAATGCTTAAGGATTTAATAATCTTTACTATTTTTTTGAACATATATTGACTTAGATATTAGAGGTGATAACACGGGAGTAAGGCTTGAGCTCCTTACCTTTGTTATTTGTGGTACATAGGATCAAAGTCGCTGCGTTTGGATTCAAATTCTGCTTTGAGTGATCGTCACCTCAAATAAGATCTTGGTTTATAAATACATCAATTATGATTGTATTTGTTGTGTTCTCGGATCCTGATCATTGTACGGGTGGGGATCCAAATACGTCCTCGAACCTGTTCTCCATATAATCGAATCCGAATCCCGTGCAATATAAGAGAAAAATGAAGGTTTTCTTTTGTGGGAGTAAGAGAGAGAGGGCAGCAGTGACACGCAATATTTTACATGGAAAAACCCCCTCTTGAATGAGATAAAAAAATCACGAAACACTTGGTTCGTAAATAATTTCACTACGAAAATTTTTTATTACGAAGGACTCAAGTTACAAAAGAGAGTGAGAACAGAAATTGAGAGCAGAACAATCGTCCCCTTATATTCTCTCTGTTTTTCTTTTCTTTTATGCTCGCCCCTTTTTTCTCTCCCATCTGGAGCTTGCTATACATATATATATACTAATCGGAAACCACCTACACAGCAAAGGCTTGCGTGTACAAGAAAGCCTACCGTCAACCCTACAAAACTCATTGTGCCGCTCTATAAAGCATATTGATTCTGAAAGTCAACTGCTCTTCTTAAGACACACATGCTCTACAAAAGCTGTCATCTTCCTTGAGACGTCACCTTCATCTCTTCTTATAGCTGACAAAGTCAGCCACAAACTCTGACGCACCGACTCTCCAGATTAAGTAGAGTTCTCATATGTTTTCATAAGTCTTCAGGCCTCAATGGAGTCTAAGGCCACTACTTCTCTTATGCCAAATTAATCTCATGGGCCTTCATGGCACAAGGGCTCAACTTGAGAATTTCAACCTTTGGCATGTCTGTTGACCGCAAAAATATTTTAAATGACATGCGAAGGTATTCTCCACTGGAAAATCGTCCATGCCTTTGCACTGTGCCCATTGTTCGGTAATAGCATAACGCTGGCATATGTTCCCTTTTTCTCGCGCAAACTTACAAAAGTCCAAGGAAATTATTGAGGCCAATAGTCAAAATGCCCAAGGATATTTTGAAACCAATAGTCTAACCAAAATGAGTCCGAGGATGTTCTTCGAGTCTGAGACGCTGGCGCGCACCATCAATTGAGGCATTAAATGTGATTGATGTCACCTCAAAAAGGTAACAACCACCATTATTATCTGCCAAATGGAAAGCCGACACGTGCCCTGATGCAAAGGCACGTCTTTTGAATCGAATCGACACCTCAAGCCCCTTTATTTGTTGGGATTCTCTTCGATTGCACCGTCTTTTTCTTCAGACACTTAGCCACCATTTTCATCCTATTTTCATCCTCCTCAAATTCTCTTGCCATGGCACCCAGTGTCAAGAATATCACCTCCACACTTTCCCACAGAGACATTGAGGGTATCCACTCCATGTATAAGATTTCTAGTTCGTATGCCTTCTTGGTGTCTGGCGCTGATGATTAGGCCCGTTTGCCTCCAGATGGATTTGTCACCGTATACGAGACCCATTTGAAATGAGGTCTTTGATTTCCTATGACCTTGGAGCTTTACTAGATAATGAAGGCCTTGGAGGTTCCAGTTGCTTGGCTACAACCAAACGCTGTGAGGTATCTAGTTTCCTTCTATGTCTATGCCCGCTGCCATGGCAAAGTTTTTTACAGCGTGGCTGTTAAAGCTATTTTGGGGTTCATCCATAGGCAGGGCTAGATTATAATTTCTTCTCGCCCTGAGTTCGTCATTATCAGTAGGGGAAATCCCGATTCCACCAGACAATAGAAAGATAAGTACTTTTTCATCGCGATTCCTCCTAAGTGGGGAGTTTCGAATGAGTAGGGAAATGTAGCGTCAGGCTTTTGCTCTGACGCTACTAAGCAAGAAAGAGAAGTGGTGTAGGATTTCACTGGCTTCTTTTAGCTAACCTCAATTCGTTTAATGAGAATAAGAAGAACCGATAGCTAAAGAATAAGGCGTTGGAAAAAGCCAAGTAGGATTCTCAGCCTGAGGGCTCGAAAATCCTTACTATTTAGTGACTAAGAAGAGGAAAATAAAGACAAAGGAAAGGCCACTGAGAATAAGAGAGTCGTCTGATAGGGAAGGAAAAATCCGTCAGACGGAGATAAGAGCTAAGTCTTCCACTTCCGATGACAATGAAGCTGTCATCAGATGACTGGTGAGGAAGAAAAGGTCTGAGGAAATGATCTCAACTCAAAGCACTAAGATGGTTGGACCCTGAGCCGCTGGTGAATTTATGGCTCACGCATTTTTGACCGAGGATATAGATGATGGGCCACTCGTTGTTCCTTCATCCTTTGGGGAGAGCTTGTCCGACATTCTGACCACCTTTCTTGGTGAAACCTTGGACCCCATCGTTTTTAATTCTTCCGAGGACATTGTTGAGGTGCCGGCTAAGCGGGTTGTGAAGGAGAAAGAGACAAGGGTAGAGGAAGTACCCAGCTCTTTGCTCCCTTGCCTCACGATTCAAGTGTATCAGAAGAGGAATATTTTATCCAAGGCCATTCAAAGAGCCACTACCGAGGACGTTTTAGAAACTCCAGTGGCTTCATCTGCAGATCAGGCAGAGATTTGGGCCATGGCCAATCTTGACATAGCTAAGTCCCTTGTGTTAGTTGTTATGAAGCAGTTCATGAGTCTGAGGTCAGGGTTGATGTTCATGAAGCCAAGGAAGTTGTTGCTGTTGTTGATGTGGCTCAAACGTCCGGACAATTGGAGCCCAAAGTCCAGAGAGAGGAAGAATTTCCAAGGAGATCTCCCTTTTTGAAGGTGCATTCCCGAGTATTTTTTATCCTTCACTTTAATTAAGGCTCTACTGAATGGCTTTTTCCTTACAGCTACGTGAGTGGGTTGGCCATTTTATTTCAATTATTGATGAAGTCGCACAATTCTGCGTAAACTTGTATACCTTCAAGGCTTTAAAAGAGCATGCCAATCGTCTCGAGCGTGAGCTCACAGAGGCAAAGAATAAGATTTCTTTGCTCTAGAAGTCTTTGAGAATCCAGCAACAGCAACATGTTCACCTTCGGAGTAGGATTCTTCAGCTAGAGGACAAGCTTAGAATTTCAATAAAGATCGAGGACATTAGATCTGCATTGGAGTGAAAGTATTGGGATGGCATTGGACTATGCTGGTGCATAATGCAAATACTAAATCCAAAGTTTCCTCTTTCTTTATTTCATCCAAAGAATGCTAGCGCTCAATGCAAGTCAGATCTGATTGGTTGCCCGGAAAAGGATGACACTCTTGACCCCTCTCGACCAGGGTCTTTCGAGACTTAATAAAAATTTTTTTTTTAGCATGAATAAGACATGAATAAAATTTATTTTTTGATGCAATCTTTCTTTTTTACTTGGATTGCTTATATGTTCGCCCTTTCTTGGCATGTAATAAGGAAACTCTATCATTTATGAGCGAAATGTCCGAACCTTTCGGCAATTGTTGGCTGAAGATACTGCCTCTAGGGCCTTCATATTCTTACTGTTTTAAGCCCCATAAGTTTTTAAATCCAACCTCTTGCGGGTTGCTTGGTGTCGTTATCAAATTTCTTGAGTCCAACCTCAAATGGGCCACTCGGCCTTACTGAGTTTTTTGAGTCTAACCTCAAATGGGCCGCTCGACCTTACTGATTTTTTTGAGTTCGATTTCAAATGAGCCGCTCGGACTTGTCGAGTTTTACTAACTGTTTTAGAACAGCTTTGGGAACAAGTGAAAGGAATCATCTTACTTGATTTAGGGACAGCCTAGGTCTCATAAATTTATGAAATGATATGCAAATATTCAATTGAATGCAAAATAGCGAATAAACAAAGAGAATTTTATTGCATTGATAAAACGTGATGGAAACACAACAAATGATACAATTAAATTTACCTGGTCATCTATATATCTACTGATAATATTTCTTAAGGTGAGAGGCATTCTATATTCGAGAGACAAGTTTGCATTCCTGGGTGCACAATTTGTATGCACCATTTCGAAGGATGGTCGAGATTAGGAATGACCCTTCCCAATTTGGGGAAAGCTTGTTCCATCCGGTATTTTTGCCTGTGGTTTCAATGCACCTCAGTAATAAGTCTCCTACCTCAAATTGGCGTGCTCTCACCTTCTTATTATAATACCTAGCAACTCTCTGTTGATATGCCGCGACCTGCAGTCTTGCTTGGTCTTAGGCTTCCTTGAGCATATTAAGGCTTTCTCAAAATTTTTGAACATTGTCATTCGGGTTGAAGCACTCGACTCGAAGACTAGGCAGTCCAACTTCTATTGGAATGACTACTTTGACACCATAGCACAGGCTAAAGGGCATTTCTCGTATTGGTTCTTACAGTGTTATTCTGTACGACCACAAAACTGATGGTAGTTCATGCACCCATGAGCTCCCCGAATGCTCCAACTTTGTCTTCAGTCCATGTAATATCGTGCGATTCGTGACTTCTACTTGCCCATTACTTTGTGGGTATGTAACTGACGTATCAACTAATTTTATCCTTAAGTTAGTACAATACTTGATAAACTATTTTTCGATAAATTGGGTCCCACTGTCAGTCACAATGCACTCTGAAATACCAAACCTGCACACAATGTTCTTGCGGATAAACTCTATAGCATTCTGCTCGGTTATCCGAGCTAATGGCGTGGCCTCAACCCACTTCGTAAAATAGTTGATCCCGACGATCATAAACTTTCTCTGTCCAGAAGTTGTCAGTAGAGGCCCAAGTATATCGAGTCCCCATTGCGTAAATGGCCGAGGTGATTGCAAAACTCAAAATTCTGTATAAGAGTGATGAGTGAGGATTTCGTGGACTTGACAATTTTTACATATTTGCACGAAATCCTGGGCATCGTACTTCATTGTAAGCCAATAATACCCTTACCTCGTTAATTTAAAAGTAAGATTTCCACCCCCAATGTGAGATTCACATATCCCGAGGTGCTCCTCTTCGAGGGCATAATTAGCCTCTTTGGGGGTAAGGCACCGCAAATGGGGGCAGAGAACCCACATCGGTACAATTGGCCATCCATGATGGTATATCAACCTGCTATCCTTCTCGCCTTATTGACTTTATCTGAATCTTCTGGTACCGACAAGTACTTTATCAGACAAGTACTTCAAATAGGTAGTCATCCAATTGTTAGCATCCAATACTTGTATCACCACTGGCTCGGGATCTTCTATACTCGGCTTCTCAAGGATTTTGTGCAACCCTCGGGCATACTACTTAGGGTCTCCTAATATTACAGCCTTTGTTAGTAAGTTGACTTTTCCATTCTTCTCTCTAGGGATGTAGACCATTTCTACCCTCTCAAAATTCAAAGTCAAACTCGAACCTTTAAAAGGTACTTGGAAAGTTGTGAGTTGTTTACTTCAAAATTTTTACGAACTTGGTTAACAATTAACTTGGGATTACTGTAGGGAACCAAATTTTAGGCCGAACATTCCTTAGCCAACCGAAATCTTGCTAGCAATGCTTTTTATTCTGCGACGTTGTTAATTGCTCGAAGCTCAAGAATCATTGAATATTTTATCTCTAATCTCTCAGGTATTCTCAGCATGACGCCAGCGCCACAGCCATCTTTCATTGAAGAGCCATCTACATGTAGAGTCCATATTGGTGGGCAGTGAGGTTCATCAACATCACAAAGGAATGAAGCATCTAGAGTTAGGGTCGTTGTCTCGATAATGAAATCCACTAAGGCCTGACCTTTTAAGGTTAGCCTCGGGCAAAACTCTATGTCAAATTCTCCCAATTAATAGCCCACTTGACTAGTCGTCCTCTCGGCTTCTGTAATATTGCTCTTAGGGATTGATCAATCAGGACTATAACTTTATACACTTGGAAATAGAGCCTCGATTTCTGAACATAACACATGAGCGCTAAAGTTATCTTCTCAATATGAGGATACCTGGTTTCTGTATCAGCTAGGATTTTGCTAACATAGTATACAGGTTGCTACCTGTCATACTATTGTTGAATCAATACCGAGCTTAAAACTATGTCAGATACAGCGAGATACAAATATAACTCTTTGCCTGGCTGAGGAGAGACCAAGAGAGGGGGGTTCAATAGATACTCTTTGAAACCTCGGAAGGCTTCCTTAGAGTCACTCGTCCACTAAAAACTGTTAGCCTCGGTCCCCCTCAAGGCCTTAAAAAATGGCAAGTATTTCTCGGCCAATTTGCCCTAGAAACAAGAGAGGGCTGCTATCTTCCTAATTAGTTTCTGGACTTATTTCATCGTCTAAGGGGACTTTATATCAAGGATGGCCTTGATCTTCTCTCGATTTGCTTTAATCTCCTGACGTGAAATAATATAACCCAAGAGTTTTTCAGAAGTTACTCCGAACGTGCACTTTGTCGGATTCAGCTTCATCTGTTATGCCCAGAGGACATTGAAAGTCTCGTCCAAATCTTGGATGTGGTGGTTGATTGCCTTGCTCTTAACGAGCATATCGTTCACATAAACCTCCACATTTCTCCCAATTTAGGTCTCAAATATCTTGTTGACGAGTCGCTGGTAGGTGGTGCAACATTCTTCAATCCGAAGGGTATAACTTTGTAACAGTATATCTCTTAATCAGTCATGAATGTCGTGAGCTCTTTGTCCTTAGGGCTCATCCGTATTTGATTGTAACCTGAGTATGCGTCCATGAAATTTAAGAGTTCTTGTTGACGAGTCGCTGGTAGGTGGCGCTGCATTCTTCAATCCAAAGGGTATAATTTTGTAATAGTATATCCCTTAATCTGTCATGAATGACGTGAGCTCTTTGTCCTTAGGGCTCATCCATATTTGGTTGTAACATGAGTATGCGTCCATGAAATTTAAGAGTTCATGTTTGGACGTCGAGTTTACAAGCAAATCAATCCTAAGCAGTGGAAAGCTATCCTTTAGATCGGCCTTGTTGACATCTATAAAGTTAACACACATCCTCCACTTTTCATTACTCATTTTGACCATGACCACGTTTGATAGCCAATATGGATAGTGCACCTCCCAGATTAATCTAGCATTTAGAAGTTTCTTTACATTCTCACAAATGGTTGCCAGTTTTTCAGCCGAATAGTTTCTTCATTTCTACCGAATGAGTTTATGATGGGGATCTAAGCCCGACTTATGGACTATCACTTCAATTGGTATCCTTGGCATGTCACTCGATACCAAGCAAAGACGTCCAAATTCTTTTGGAGGAAACAGATAAGCCGGTCTCGAAAGGACCAAGGCAGAGAGTTTCCTATCTGAACACACTTTTCAGGATTGTTGGGATTCAAAAGGATTCAGTCTGTTGATTCTTCAGATTAGGCATGTTACAATGTCATTTCATCACGAAAATCAAGATCTTCAATAGGTTGGGAACAGGGGCCTGAGTAACTTGAGACAAATAGCATGTATGTCCGACCACTTGATCTCCGAGGACCTCCCCAATCCCAAATAGTGTTGAAAACTTTATCTTCAAATGCAGGATAAAAGTAACAACACTGAAGGCAGTCAAATAAGAACATCCTATGATAGTATTATAGACTGATAGAAAGTTTACTACTAAACATGAGAGAGTCTTGAATACAATCCTCGAATAAGTCCCTAAAGAGACCTCGAGTTGGATGACCCCCTGAACTGACACTAACTTATTATCCAGTCTGTAGAGGGGTCCCTCGGTTGCCTTCATCTGACTTCTTTTAAGTTCAAATTTGAAATAGGTATCATGATAATATAAATTCCTTGAACTTCAATTATCAATAAACATTCATTTTATCTGGTAGTCCACAGTTTCATTAGAAAAGAGTGCAATTATAACCAAAGGGTTAGAATATATGAAAGTTAAATGAGCCATATCTTCGTTAGTAAAACTAATGACCTCTTTCCTAGTTTCTACCCGTGGCCTCTTGTTGGCTGTTGTTATCACAGAATTCTTTATGGTGTCGCCTTACACCGGGCGAGTTGATATCATGTTTACCGCTCCCTCAACCACTCTGTTCCTCGGTTGGTTGGCCTCACCATCACCTATTGCTCCGGAAGCTTGTCTGAATCTTTGTAGGAAGCGATTTAGGTGGCCTTTCTTAATTAACTCCTCGATTTTCTTTTGTAGCGTCCGACGATCTTCAATACTGTAACCTCCATAGCGATGATAGTGGCAATATTTTGACTGATCGCCTCCATCTGGGTTCTTCAATACTTTGGCCACTTCAAAAATTTTTCATCCCGAATCTGTAACAAGATATTGGTACGTGAATCATTCAATGGAATCAAATTCATAGGCCTAAACTCCCTCCGAATGACCTGATCGAACTTTTACTACTTCTTCGGTCCATGGGATCCTTGACGGTCCCCATTCTTTCTCTTTCCCTACACCACCCTCGGGTGAAAATTCTCTTTTTAGTCAGACTTCATTACTTCATTGGCTTCTTCGACCGCTATATATGCTCGAGTTATGCCCTCAGCCTCTCCAAAGGTCTGGGGACCATTGTGGATGAGGTGCTTGAAGAAACTACCTCCGTCTAATACAGATAAGAAAGCGTTGAGTTTTACCCCATCCGTCATCTTCGGAACTTACCTGGCCTCTACAATAAATCAAGACAAAGATCCTCTTAAACTCTCCCTAGACCCTTGCTTTATACGAGTAAGGTGTTATGGCTACTTCTCTATTCTTCTACTGGAAGCAAATTGGGAGAGAAAATTATCTGTCATATTGCTAAATGATTGAATTGAGTTCGTTGGCAATCGTAAAACCATATCCTAGCATCACTTTAAGCGCCCAGATGCTCTCGAAAGTAATCCAAATTATCCATAGGATCTGAACTTTCGTCATAGACGTCAAGATTTGACATTTTGAAATTTGGAGAGAGTGGCATCGTTTTGATCTCCATTGTAAATGGCGATCTGCGTAGGTTAGTAGCTCCCCCTCCAGCTTCTTCTCCGAAAACTCGCAGCCAAATTTTTTCAAGCTTCTCCTCCACTTGGGGGGTGCCGTAATCTTTTTCTCATTGAGATAATTTCTTAAATTGTAGGGTTTCTGTGCAGTTTGCAATTCTAGACGGCTCTTACCCTTTGGAGGGATTTCGTCATGAGGGGGCCCTTCCTGGAAGTCGGGTTCTTAATTGTCACACGAATGTCGAGGATTTTGCCTTTTTGGGATTTCTTCTTGATTCCTAGGACCCAAGTGACATTCAAGTCGCAGCGGGACTTTATTGCTCGAGGCAACTTGGGTCCCAGGGTTCTCGTACTAACTAACTTGTTTCGAGGGGTGCTTCTTTCCCTTACTCTTCTTCTTGGACGTAGCGGTCTGAGCAGCCTTCGGTGGTGCTATCTTTGGTCGCTCGTGCATTTTTTAACAAAGGGTTTGAATGACTCTAGAGATGTCGTCCATCATCATTGCCAGTGCTCGTACATACGAATCAGGATGATTGTCCACCCTAATGCCTGTAGGAGGGACATTACCACAGGAAGTAGCATCTCTGATCGAGACACTAGCTTATACTCGTATGATCATCGTGTTTTAGTTATTGAAAATGTGTTAACCAGATTTTTGTCAGTTCCCACATATGGTGCTAATGTTACATTCTCGGATCCTGATCGTTGTACGGATGGGCATGCAAATATGTCCTCGGACTCGTTCTCTGTATAATTGAATCTGAATCCCGTGCAACAGAAGAGAAAAAGGAAGGTTTTCTTTTGCGGGAGTAAGTGAGAGAGGGCAGCAGTGACACGTCACATTTTACGTGGGAAACCTCCTCTTGAATGAGAGGAAACAATCATGGGATAGTTTTTTCGTAAACGATTTCACTATGAAATGTTTTGATTACAAAGGACTCAAGTTAAAGAAGAGAGTGAGAACATAATTTAAGGGCAAAATAATCGTTCTCTTATGTTCTCTTTGTTTTTCTTTTCTTTTGCGCTCGCCCCTTTTTTCTCTCCCATCTGTAGCTCGCTCTGCATATATATATACTAATCGGCAATCACCTACCCAGTAAGAAGCTTGCGTGTACAGGAAAGCCTACTGCCAACCCTACAAAATTCATCATGCCACTGTGTAAAGCCTTTGAAGAACTGCTCTTCTTAAGACGC
>JAOVVI020018126.1:0-10437 GCA_028571085.2 Nepenthes alata
ATCCACCACAGGTAACCAACAAGCAGTAATCTACCCAGCCCAAATCTTCTGGGCAGAACTGCCCGCATACACCCAGAACTGCCCAAATCTTCTTGTTATCATCCCCAAGAATTATGAATTTTTCATTAATAATGTCAAAACCTACGGGATCATCTTTGGTCAAGAACATTGTGTACTCTAGGTGTATTATTTGGGTTAATAAATTGGAATCGGTAGTAGATTTCATCTTATTAGACAAGAATAATTTTGATATAATTTTCGGTATAGATTAGTTAACTGCTTAGCATGCTAGCACAGATTATTTTCATAAAAGGGTGTATTTTACTATTTTGGGATATGAATCATTTTATTTTCAACAAGTAATGTAAAAGCAATCGTGATACATGATTTTAGTATTGCAAGCTTTCCATCCGATGAAGAGTGGATGTCAAACCTATTTGACTTATGTGAGCACAATTAAGAGTCATAGTGTACTGGCAAAAGATATACTAGTAGTATGCAAATTTGAGGATACTTTTTTAGAAGATCTTCTAAGACTACCGCCAAACCAAGATATTGAATTCAAAATTGAGATTGTGACTGGAGTAGTGCTTATATCAAAGACCCCCTATAATATGTCACCATTGGAACACAAAGAATTAAAGTAACAATTGTAAGAACTATCGGAGAAGGATTTTATCCAGCCAAGTGTATCCCCATAAGGTGCTCTAGTGCTATTTGTAATGAAGAATGATATGTTTATATAGTTGTGTATTGACTATCAGGAGTTGAATAAGATTACTATTAAAAATAAGTACCAATTGTAGAGAATTGATGACTTATTTCATCAATTGCATTGGGCCTAAGTATTTTCAAAGACTGATCTTCATTCGAGTTATCATTAATTGAGAATTAAGAAGGAAGATGCGGCAAAGATGACTTTTCAAATGATGTATGGGCATTACAAGTTTTTTATCATACCTTTTGGATTGACTAACGCCCCTATAGTTTTCATAGATTTAATGAATCAGGTATTTTAACCCTATCTTCACAAATTTATGGTGGTATTCATTAATGATATTTTAATATACTCAATAAGTTATAAAAAGCACGAGATGCACTTAAGATTTGTACTCCAGACACTTAGAAAAAGGAGTTACCAAGTTAAAGAAGTGTAAATTTTGACTTGAAAAGTTTATATTTTTTGGTCACGTAACCTTCAAAGGAGGCATTTCAGTTGATCTTAATAAAGTTGAAGCTATAATTAATTGGAGTTGATCAATAATAGTAACAAAACTTAAGAGCTTTTTGAGAATGGTCGGTTATATTGAAAATTTGTGGAGAATGTTTTTAGAATTGCTCTACCACTAACACAATTGACAAGGAACTTAAATTCAATTAGATGGAGGATTATGAAAGGGGTTTCCAATAAATTAAAGGACCGCTCAACGACAGCCGTGATTTTGACTATTCCTAATGGATCTAGAGGACTTATGGTTTATTGCGATACATCTAAGACCTGACTAGAGTGTGTCCTGATACAACATAAAAAAGTGATCGCATATGGATCGGCAATTGAAGATGTACGAAAGGAATTATTCGATGCATGATCTAGAATTAGCGGTTGTGATCCTTCCGCTAAAAATTTGGAGGCAGTACCTATATGGAAGAAAATTTATGCTGTACTTGGACCGTAAGAGTCTCAAAATTTATTCTCTCAAAAAGAACTAAATATGAGATAGAGAAGATGGATGAATTTCTTGAAATATTATAATTATGAGATTCAATATCAATTCAAAAAAGTTAACATGGTAGCAGATGCCTTAAGTTGTCAAATGATTAATTTTGTGGCCCATTTGAGGATCAAGGAGATAGAAATGTTAGTCTGTATAAAGTAATGTAATATCAAAAGGTACTCTTAAAGTATGATAATGATAATATCTTATTTTCAGGTACAACTAAAAATTTTAGATAAAATTAAAAAAGCTCAGATGGATAATCCATTCTTGGTAGAAATTTGACGATATTTGAATAGGGATTCTAGAGTGGACTTTAGTATTCGGGCTAATGGAGTTTTGAAGTTTCAAAAATGGATATGTGTACTAGATATTCGAGAACTAAAAGAAGAAATCATGAATAAAGCTCGTCAATCAAAGTATACTATCCACTCAAAAATTAATATAATGTATCAAAATTTGAAGAAGATATTTTGGTAGATGAATATGAAAAGAGAAATAGCGGCCTCTGTGGGTAAATATTTAATATGTTAACAATTAAATGCCAAGTAAAAGAAGCCACCCGACTTATTACAGCCTATGCCAACTCCCAACCGCAAGTGGAAAGACATAATAATGGATTTTGTGATAGAATTGTCAAGGACGTAGGGGAATCATGATGCTGTTTGAATGATTATAGATCGACTCACTAAATTAACTCATTCATAACCGTTCAAAAAACATTCTCTAGAGATCAACTGGTAAGATTGTACATTAATAAGGTGGTTAGATTACGCAGCATATTATCTTTCATTATATCAAATCGAGACTGGAGGTTTGTCTCAAATTTTTAAAAAAGTTTGTATCAAGAATTAAAAAAATAATTTGAAGTCCAATACTGTCTATTATTCTCAAATGGATGGGCAACTAGAGCGAACAATTCAGGTTCTGGAGAACATGTTAAGAGTTTTAATTTTGAAAAATGAGAGGCACTTGGGATAACTATTTATCATTAGTTGAATTTACGTACAATAATATCTACTAAGCAAATATTGGTATGGCCCCTTTTAAAGTTATGTTGTAGGGTTTGAGTTTTAATTTTATTGAAATAATAATTAATTAAATTATGATAATTAAAATTGATATCGAAAGATGAATAAGTTTGGGCCAAAAATTAAAGTTGGACTTGGTCACATCAAGTTGATGTTGTCTGACAAGCATCTGATTCGCGTCTGTGTGTTTTGGATAGGGAGGTTACGCTTAATTTGCGTCTGAGTAAAGGTCGGGCACAAAATACATATTAGACGCACTTGAAATATGCTCAAGGGATACCCTAGCGCACTGAAATAGAATGCCCGCGCTTGATGCCCGTTCGAGGCGGAACTTGTGTGTCATAGTATTTAGCCGTGGTGCCTAACGTACGCCCGACCAGTGCTCGAATGCCACTACTATAATAAATAGTGAGCCCAACAGATTTTCAGTTATTTCTCTATTAGATTTGAGAGAGAAGAGATAATGAGAAGAGAATAAAATAAAGAAAGTTAGAGAATCTCAATTCAAGTGATTTTAAGTAAGAATTTTGATAATTTGGAGTTAAGGTAAGTATATTTCAAACCATCTTTTTCTTATTTTTATCTTTTTTTTTTTAATTTTTTGAGTATTTTTTATTTTAAATGGTCATGCATAATATAATTTCATAGTTAGGATGTTTGTGTTTAACATGCATGTGAAATTCCCCCCATTCTTTGGTAAAAATGTAGGAAATTCAAGTTCAAGTACATATACACTGTATATTCCAGCTAATTTCTGTAATACTTCTTCATGTATGTACTAAAATTATGATTAAATGGCTCTTATATGCTTTAAATTCCTCCATGATACTTTGCATGTTTTATATTTCTAAGTATATGTCATGCATGTATTAGAAATTCATATAAGTGCTCTGCATGTTTTGCTAATGAGATAAAATTTTAAAAATTTCATATTGTTGCTAAATTCTACATTTGTGCTAAATATTTCTACATGTTTAAAGAATTTATAATTCAGCTTTTCATAATAGGAATTGACAAAATTTTGAAGGAAAACTCTACATTCATATCAAGAACATTTTTTTAGATTGAGAAAATGTAAGATTAAAAAGAATTGTGTAGAATTTTCGTAAGTATAAGTATTAAACCGTAATAATAGTTCAACAAGTAGTATATTATGACATGTTTTAATATATTATAATGGTAATCGGTGTTTAAACCTATTATTTATGGGTAAAAGTGGCGTTCGGCCCGATCCACAATGTTATATGTATGATGGTCATTGTATAGGTATTGCATAGTAGCGTATAACATTTCATTGTGTCAAAATAAATGTAATCCGAGTTTTAATTATTCTCTTCTTTAGTCAGTGAGATTCTACTGGTCCTTGATCCCTAAGAATGTCATATTTCAGTATAAATTACATAACATAAATTTGAACAATAACTTGTAAAGACATTGATAAGCTATATGCAAATTTTATGTAATTTCATAAAACTGCATTGAAATTTGATACATTATTCATTTTGATATATTTTTTATACAAGTTATGTGTTAAATTATAAAATTATATATCTTAATGAGTTTTTGACTCACTCTTACTTTTTATTTTTTTCACTAATCCCTTTAAATAAAAGAGGACCACATATTTGTTAAATGAGATCAGGGTTGAGTTTCAAGATGGGGACTACGTACTTTTAAAGATACCTTTGTCGAAGAAAAATTTTAGATTTGAAATAAAAGAAAAATTAAAATTGAAATTTATTTGACGATTTGAGATTTTAAAAAGTATCGGCGAAGCAGCATATAGATTGGCTCTACCTCCGAATTCGGGAGATATCCATAATGTATTCAATATGTCAATACTTTAGAAGTATATACAAGATTCATCACACATTATTGAGTATGAATCGTTGAGGATAAACAAAGACTTGATATACAGTGAGGAACCAATCTAAATTTTAGCAAGAAAAGATATTTTGAATAAAGGTAATTTCATTGGTCAAGATCTTATAGAAGAACTATTTATATGAAGAAGCCACATGTGAAAGAGAGGATGAGAGGCTTGAGAAGTATTCCCACTTGTTTCTTCGATAAGGAACGTAAAATTTCAGGGTCAAAATTTTTATAAGGAGGAAGAAATGTAAAGTGTGAGTTTTAATTTTTAAATTTAATTATGATTAATTAAATTAAGATAATTAAAATTAATGTTAAAGGAAGAAGAAATTAGGTCAAAAGTCAATGTTGAATCGGGTCACATCGAGTTGATAGATGTCTTAGTATATTATAGTGATAGTCAAGAGTCGAACCTGTCATCTGCAGGTGAACACGGCATTTGGCACCATCTAAAGAATTATAGATATGACGGCCCACCTATGGGTCTTAAATAGTATTATACGGCTTTTAATTGTGTGAAAATAAATATAACACGAGTTATGATTATCCGCTCCTTTAGCCAATAAAGTCCTACTAACCCTTAGCCCCTAAGAATTATATATTTGAATATGATTATATTGTATGAATTTCAATAAGAATATAAAAAAATTTATTATGTTGTATATATTTGTCATAGAAATTCATAACTCTACACTGAAATCTAATTCATTATTCATTTTGGTATATTTTAATACAAATTATATATTAAATTATATAAATTTTTATGTCTTGCTGGGTTTTTGATTCATTCTATTTCTATTTTTTTAATCTCTTCAGATGAGAGGTTTAGGCACTTGTAGGATGAGTTAGATTGAAGGAATAATTGCTCGAAGCGATTAAATTTAGAATTATGGAATATTGAATATTGTATCTTCATTTTTGAATATTAGTTTAATATTTATATTAATTAGATAATGTTTATCTATAAGAAATGATATGAGATCATGGATATAGTTTCTCTAATTTTATTTAGATTAAACCTAACTCCTTACGTAAGATTCGACATCACTATTTGATCGATGTCGAAGCCACCTAATGACGCGATAATTCGGGTCCTGTATTCAGGTCGTATTATTTGTCTTGGTCAATCGAGATATTAGCGTAAAATTTACGTCCTTGGATTATAGAGCTTATTATTTATTTATGAATAATCTCATTAATTATAAATATTATGATCGAGATTTGAGACGTGACATTATATATTTGGACTCAAATGAGGTAAACCCAATCAACATTTGTCATGTTTAAACATTACATGATTCTTTTATGTAATAAATGAGTTCTAGTTGAATATTATTTTCTTAGCTCAATATGCACACGACAAAAACATCCATAGGCATGAGCCGGGTTTGAGACGATTCATTTGTTCATGAGCAAGTTGTATTCGAATTTAAACTTAGGTGTGATTTCTTTATATATATATAAGTCAAGCTAAGCCACGCTTAACCCATCTGTCAGACCAAATTTATAAATGGGCAAAGCTCAAACTTCTAAATAACACCATCAATAAGGTTTTAAACAAGTTTATATATTAACCTATTAATAAACATACTAGCCCTTAAATTAATGTTAATTAGAAACACATATATGAATTCGTTCATGAGCATCTAAAGAGCATAACCAAATAATTCACAAGCTTAAACAAATCATGCTTAGTTAAGCTCAAGCTTGGCTTGTTTTTCTAATGTATTTCAAATTTGGCTTCAATATGGCTCGATTTTGTAAACAAACAAGGTCAAAAATGAATATTTATTGAGCAAGTTTCACTTAACTCATTAGACAATACTATTTCATAGTTTAAGTACTATCATACTTTCAATATGAGGTTTTTATCATGATAACTTGCACAATTAAAATTACAAATTAAGTTAATTATCATGTAATTATAATTTCAGCTGTTCTTATTATCTTGATAAAATTATCAATATTAATCATATAATTAGAAATGAGAAAAATTATAACGACCTCACAAAATTCATAATTTATCGGGTATATGTTTCTTTCCTACTAGGGGGTTCTGTCGTATTAAAGCATTAGAGTCCTTTCAATTCCCCAATAGAGATTTCACCTTTACAAAAATAAAAATATTTGTATGAAATAATTTTTGATGAAATAGATGTTTTGATATTTTAATATCTTAAAAAAATAAAAAAATTAATTACATATATTTTTTAAAATTTAAATTTCAGTTATTAAATTTGCATGATCTTAGAGGAGGGATAATTGAATCCCATGTTCAATTCTGGGTGGGTTATGCTTCGGTGGTAAGACAAAGCTTCTTTTCCATGGGTCCAACGCCATTGAATCTAAATTTACATTTAGAAATAAACAAATATGAGATATAGGAATAGTTATTTTCAGATATTTGAAAATAAAAATACCTAACAAAACGTAGTATTTTTATTTCTTAAGATCCGAAAATAAGTATTCCTCCGAAAATAGTTATTCTATATAAAAATATAACCAAATGGTGGAATACTTATTCTACTAGGAATAAGATGAGAATGAAATTTCTATTCCCACTGATTGGTACCGATACTAATGGCCTCGTGACAAGACTCATTTCTAAATATTTGGCTCATATATCAAAGAGGCTCAACAGGCTGATTTAGCCCAATCAAAGGACTCGGCCGACGATATGAAATAAACTCGAGATAACAACCGAGCAATTTTTTCCTCTCTCATTTCAATGACCTCGGACAGCTGAAACCGTAATATTGATAGAATTCTATCCATTCAGTGGTTTCGTGGACGGTTTCCTGGACGGTTTCCAAGACACTTGATAGAAAAAGTCAACTGCCCATAATAGTTATAAAAAGACTCTCTTTCTAGCAGGGCAAAAGAAGACTCTCTCAAAAATAAAAAATCTTTCTATCTAAGACGCTTTGAGAAAAGTGCAAACTCTCACACATAACGTTAAACTAATCTTTAATTTTCATCTTCTATTTTCTTCCTTACAAAAGGCAGATACTGACTTGAGTATCGGAGGATATACCGAGAAATAAATTCTGCCAATCCTTTGATCGTATTGTTGTGTTGCACAGGGTTCAAATTTAAACATACGAAGAACAAAATCGCTTCATATAGCATTTGGATCCCTAATCCGTACAGTAATTCGGATCCAAGGATGCAACATTGACGTCGTCTGTGGGAATTGACTAAAATCTGAATAACACAATTTCAATAATTACAGTACGGTGAACACTTGAGCACAAGTCAGTGCCCCTGTCAGTTACACTACTTCATGTGACAATTGCCCTACTGTGGGTAGTGGGATGGACGACTATCTTGATTTGGGTGTATGAGCGCTTGCTATGAGGATGGACGACATATCAAAAGCTATTCAAACCATTTGTTCACTATTGAAAGAGCGGCCAAAGGGGACGACATCCTCGGCCTCTCAGACTGCCACGTCCAAAAAAAGGAATAGGAGAAGAAAACAGCCCTCAAAGCAAATCTGTCAGCATAACAAACCAGAGATTCAATTGCTTGAAGCAACAAAGTCCCATCGAGACTTGAAGTTTGCTTAAGTTCTAGAGTTTAAGAGGATAGCCCAGAAAGGCAAAATCCTTGATATTCGTGAGAGCCCACCTGTCAGGCAGGCTTTCTCGTAGTGAGTTCCCCCTAAAGGGTCATAGCCGTCTAACTTCACAGATTACACAGAATCCCTATGAGTCGAGAGGAGGATGATGGCCCCTCCCCAAATGGAGGAAAAAATTGAAAAGATTTGGTAGCGAGTTTTTGGAGAAGACGCTGGAGGAGGAGCTGCTAACCTACACAGATCACCATTTATGATAGAGATCAAGACGAGACCACTTCTTCAAAAAATTAAAATGCTAAATCCTGATGTTTACGACGAAAATACCAATCCTATGGATTATTTGGATCACTTCCAGACACACCTAAGCCTCCGAGGCTTAGATAAAGTAACGATGTGTCAGTGTTTTTCTTTAACACTCAAAGGTCATGTCAAGATTTGGTTTTATGGACTGCCAACAAATTCAATTCGTTCATCTGGTGAGTTGGTAGACAACTTCCTCTCCCAATTTGCTTCTAGTCGGAGGATAGAAAAGCAACCATGGCATCTTACTCATATGAAGTAAGGATCTAGGGAGAGTTTGAAAGATTTTTTTGTATCTGCTTATTGCAGAGGTTAGGCAGATTCTAAAGCTTACGGATAAAGTTAAGCTTACTGCTTTTTTGTCTGCTCTAGAATGAGGAAACTTCTTCAAACACCTCGTCCACAAGGAGTCTCAGACCTTCAAGGAGGCTAAAACCATAGCTTGGGCATATATAGTGGCCGAAGAGGCCAATTAAGCGATAGAGCCTGACTGAGAAGAGTGTACCCACCTGAGGGTGGTAGAAGGAAAGAAGAAAAATAGGGATCGATAGGGTCTCCAAGGGCCAAGAAAGTTGTAGAAGTTCGAGCAGATTGCTCAAAGGAAGTTTAGGTTTTTAAATTTGACTCCGTTAAACGACTCACGCACCAACATCGTGATATAAATTCAGGATAAAAAATTCTTTAAGCGGCCAAAAGTATTGAAGAACCCTGATGGAGGTGACCAATCAAGGTATTGTCATTATCATCGGTGCGGAGGTCACAGTACTGAAAATTGTCGGATGCTATTGAAGGAGATTGAAGGGTTGATTCGGAAAGGCCACCTCAACTACTTCTTACAAAGACTTGGACAGACTTCCGGTGGAACAGATGACAGTGAGGCCAACTAGCCAAGGAACAGAGTGACACTTGAGGTCGTGAATATGAAATCAGCATGACTGGCCAAGGGCATTACTGGAAAAATTTTCATGATGGACACTGCCCACAAGAAACCAAGGATAGAAAATAGAGAAGAAGTTATTAGTTTTAGTATTAAAGACATGACTCAAATAACTTCCCCACATTTTGATCCCTTGATTGTAATAATACTAGTTTCTGATAGTATTGTAGGCTATCAATTAAAACGAGTATTTATTGATAATAAAAATTTATAAAAGTTGCTTTATATTGAAACTTATTTTAAATAGGAATTTAAAAGAAGTCAAATGAAGGGGATTGAAGGACCCCTTTATGGATTGGACAACGAGCCAATGCCATTTCATGGAGTAGTCCAACTTGAAGTCACTTTGAAGACTTATCCGAGGATTGCTTCCAAGACTCTCTTTTTCTTGGTAGTAAACCTCCCATCGGTCTATAATGTAATCCTTGGATGCCCTTGTTTGACTGCCTTTAGAGCTGTCGCTCAGATAGAAAGTTCTTTTCGTAAGCCTTTTCAAGACTAGCCTATCAATTTCTTCTTGCAGAATTCGGACGTTTTTGCCTGGACACCAAGTAATATGCCAAGGATACCAATTAGAGTAATGGTCTATAAATTGGGTCTAAATTCCAATCACAAACCCGTTCCGCAGAAGCAAAGAAACTATACAATTGAGAAACTAATAGCTATTCGTGATGAGGTAAAGAAACTTCTAGATGTTGGGTCCATCAGAGAAGTTCAATATCCAAACTGACTATCAAATGTAGTTATGGTCAAAAAGCGTAACGAAAAATGGAGGATGTGTGCTGATTTTACAAATGTCAACAAGGCATGTCTAAAAGACAGCTTCTCGCTACCGAAAATTGACTTGCTTGTAAAATCAACATCTAGACATGATCTTTTGAGTTTCATGGACGCGTACTCAGCCTATAATCAAATTCGAACTAGAGGATGAGAAGCACACATCCTTCATGACAGACCAATAGACATAATCTTATAAAGTTATACCTTTCGAACTAAAGAATG
>JAOVVI020018127.1:0-10436 GCA_028571085.2 Nepenthes alata
AACTCAGCCCCTAGCTGTGTGCTCTCCTCTCCGAATTGCACCCGTAGTTGCTCGAGCTCCCCCTGTAGAGCCAAAATGCGGTCCTGAGCATGCACATTGGCGCCAGCAAGCCTCGAGCCCCTTGCCTCAGATTCTGACCATGTCTGTTCAAAGTGTGTTGCGCGGGCCTGAGCTCGCTTGACTGCGCTTGCGGTAGCTTGCACACAGACCTCCATGTCCTCTGCGGGCCTGGCAACTCGATGAAGCCAGGGATCCACCCTCCTCTATGGAGACTCCATCCTTTCGCCTCCCCACCAGAAGGCACATATGATGACCCAAGTGGAGTGGAGACCGTGAGTGATGCGCTACCACCGGAGGCAAAGAGCCCCATGATAACTTTGCCGTGATCCTTCGCCGCACCGGAGATCACCACAGCCTGGAGGGAGGCACACGATGATGGCAGAGTGGCCGATCCACCCTCATTAACATGAGGAACCGCCATAGTAGGGGCATGAGGACAGTCTTCATCAGGAGCTTTGGATCTCCAGCTAGTCCATCCGACTCCTTTGTGGGCTCCTACTGGAAGTGGGATGAGCCAAGGCCCTAACATCGCTCCTCCAAAATCAACTAAGGGATGAGCAGCATCGATCGAAGAGCCCCCTATTTATAAACAAGTTGGCACCCTATCCTCACTTAATTGGGCGTGCTCCCCGATAACCGTCATTCACAAAGAAGGAAAGTCTTCGCTACCATGCGACCTCATGCGTGCGACTCTATCCCTTCAGAGCACCAAATCACTGCCGCACCTGAAAAGACTGCATGACTACCTGGGGAAGACGCAACGCTAGAAGAAGACAAAGCCTAGCGCATCTCGAGGAGGGTAGTGCGGTGACCACCTGGACCCAAAGCAGACATGCCAAGCCTCGACTATAAGTTGGCCTAGGCATAGGGGGCTAGTGTTGGGTCCAGTACCGGTAAGGCCCAATCCAGGGGGCAGCCCAAAGGAACACAAGGCCCATCTTAGCCCAATATTCAAAACTGCTTACGTGGGAGTCCGGTACTTGCAACCAACTCGTGCCACCTGTAGCCCATTAATGCGGCTACAAGGGTAGGTAAAACATAGAGGAAATGAGCCAATGAGGAGATGGTGAATGCTGCTAGCCACAGCTCGCACTGCTTCCTTCAGTTCTCTAGCCAATCCCAGGGCAAGAGGTAGACCAAGCATAGCCTGCGACGCACGACGGTCTCCCTACCACCACAAGGCGACAACTGACACGCCGACGATCCCCACTGGTCAATGGACGATGAATCCCTGCAGGAAGGATTCTCACGCCCAAAGCTCTAAGACAAAGAGCCTATAAATTCCGTCTCCTTGCACAAGAGACGGGATCAAATTTTAGGCATTTAGCTTACTACTATTGTACAGTAAGACCCTTACCTCAGAGTTCAAACTCTCAAACCAGTGCCCAAATCCAACCTCAATAGCCTTACTCAGGCTATGAGAGTGAGCCATCCTCAGCGGTGATACAGGTTGCCAGACCTCCCATTAAATGCTCATCAACCCCCCACTCCTACATCCACGCACTCTCAACTCATTCACAGTACCTCTAAGTATACGCCCCCCCTTTCCGTTCATTGCGAAAAGTTACTGACTTAAGCGTCGGAGTATTTCGGTGGGAGAAATTTCGTTGGACCTCTGACCTCTCGTTTGTGATTTGTGTTGTGCAAATTCTAGGTTCACAGCGATGGAGACCAGACCTGCTCGAGATTCGATCTGGATAAGAAATCTGAAGGTTCCCTAATCTGTATGATAACTCAGGACTCGGGATGCAACAAATAGTAGTATTAATAATAAAAATAATATTAAATGGTATTATAATAAAATATTAATAACATAATAATAATAATATATAATTATAATTATAATAATTGTAATAATAATATGCAAATATATTAATTCCTCTCCCTCACTCTCCATTTCCACATTCGAGTAGTAGAAGGAGGCTCTATAGAGAGAGGGAGAGAAACTTTTGGCTGATTTGTGCTCCGCGGTGACTTCTTCTTCGACCATATGGTTGACTAACCAGACTCCTTTCTCTCAGTCATCAGCCTCATTCTTCTCTCTTCACTTTTCTCATTTTCCTTAAAGCTTGGCTTCGTCTCCTTCTTCATGGTTACATGGAGAAATCGCAAAGAGAGAGAGAGAGACAGAGAGTGAGAAAGGATTTCTAGAAGCACATTTCTATTGCCACTGTTATTGTTTCCATCGCTGTTGCCATCGTCATTGTTTATCGTCGAAAAAGTGAGAAAAATCAGGCAAGTTAATTTGTGACTCTCTTGCAAGTAGAATTCCTAATTTCTAGCAACTAAATCCCTTCTTTTCTTCTCATTGATGTTAATTTGTAAGTAAATTTTGAGAATCAAATTATATTATTTTATAAAAGTGAAAAATTGAGGAAAACAGGGTATTGGCTCTTTGGTGAGAAAAACCCAAACTTTTTGGGATTACATGATGATTTGGGTTGCAAAGATTGTGGTCAGTAATATTTAATCCTTATTTTTCACATGGGAAGAGAACAGCTGAAAATTTTCTATGAAACAACTATGAAACAGAGCATATTGCTTTGTTTTGATTGTGCAGCTCAAACACAGTAGAATAATGGTAACAAAAAGTGATTAGTAGATGGGCGTATGCTAATCGTTGATAGTATATACGTGTATGAGTGTATGGGCTCCAGTATAAAATGATGTAAATATGAATATACATATGATATATGTATAGGCCGTGGGTAGAATATATATATATATATATATATATATATATGTGTGTGTGTGTGTGTGTTATAGTATGTATATATGCATGCAGGAGTGTGTATATATGTTAAAATTGTGTGCGGCTATTGTAGTCGTGTGTGTGTGTGTGTGAGGTGCATGGGTGTTGTAGTTGTGTGTGTGTGTGTGTGTGGGTGGGTGTAAATGTGTGTGTCTATGTGCTGCTCTATGTGTGTGTGGGTGGGTGTAAATGTGTGCGGCTATGTGCTGCTCTATGCGCAGCTGTGTGCTGCTGTGAGTGCGTGTGTAAACCAGTGTGTGAGTATTGGAACTGTGTGTGAACTGGCAATGTTTAGTTAAGGTATGGGTGTAGTTTGGGAACCGATCTGTAGGTAAATTCATGTGTATAATATTATAAGATTTGCAGAGGGTAAATATTGATATATTATGGTGATGATAAATGTGTAGGTGCATATTTTAGAATATAAGTCAAATTATAGAACGTGATCAAAGTTATTATATAGTTTTGTTTAGAAGTTGCTAGACAAATTCGAGATGATTAGTGATAGTAGGTTTGTCCGTAAGTGATAATTGAATTATGACTTTAGTAATAGGTTTCGCATGTCAGAATAGAATGGAAGACTAGATAAATATTTAAATTGGTTAAAATAAATTATTCCCGATTTGTTGTTATTCTTTCTTTATTCCGTGATAAATTACTTTGTGTTAGTCTGAATTGCGTGAGTATGGGCTTTATTAGCACAAAATGACATTTCTCTTATTGTATTGTAAAGCCTTCTTTGCATTGTACTCGATTGTGTGAATATTTGAGTTATTGGCCTCCTATGGTCAAGGTTGAGAAAAGCGTATAAAAATACTAAGGTATCTAATCGAATGAGAGGCTACAATACCTTAGTATGGTTTACACTTATCCGATATTGATTTTCGTATCATGGTGGTGATGTGATATATTGTTATTGTGAAGGAATACTTATAACCTTGTGACTATCGTAGGAGATAATATTAGTGATATCATTGACGAGGGGCATCATAGATGGTATGAGTATACTATGGGTACAACATCTGGAAAGAATGTAAGGGTAGTGATGATATCATAGATAACCTCATGTCACTTATCTAACTGTTGGGGGTATTAATACATGACTTTTGGTTCATGGTAACAGAATAAGGTCCAAGAGATTTTTCGTGATATCTCATTGTTATTAACACCTCATGAGTTTGGGATTCGGTGAAATTCACGAATTGTATTTAGTAGAGTCCATGTGTTGGATTTCACTATAATCAGATCCAGTGGAATCCATGTTATTCATTATTATTTGATATTCAAGTCGTTTACATTGATATTTGGACTAGGAGATTCATTTATTTCTCGTGATGTCAGATTCTGAGGAATTTTTGCATGTTATTTGTAAATCTTATTGTCTTTGTGTCGTAAGGGTCTAGGGTGACCTTCCTTACTTTTGCTTTTGAGTCGTGGATACGATGAAATATAGATTATCGGATAAGTATATTTGTTGGATGTTATATTACCGTTGTAACTTTTAGTATCTATTGCTTAATGTATATTCGAGATGTTTATTGTTATTATTTATTTTTGATTTATTATTACTTGTTGGGTATTTGGCTCACTCTTACATTTTATTGGCTTCATATTGAATTGATAGTATTGCATCGATCGAGGAATCTTATTTTTGCTATAGGACTTTCAAATAGAAAGGATTTTGGAGGCTAGCTGTTTTCTTTCAATAGGAGTCAGATTAGATAAATTATTGACAGAAGTTGACTAGTTATTACCTTCGATGAAGGATCTCCTGTTGGGAGGCCTTTCCTATGAGGGTGGCAGCATCTTGCCCCTCCCCTTGTATGTTAATGGTATCTCATTTAGCTACTATGGCGCTTCGGCCCCTAGTCTAGGGGTTTGATAAATAACGAATAGTTATTGGATACTTCAGTCATTACTGTCCTCCCAGAACTGATTTTACAGGCCGGCGCCACTGTGCATCTATCCCATATGCTCTTCTTTTTTTTGTTATGTATGTCCGCTGATGTAAGTTTTGTATTTTGTAAAAAAATTAATGAATAAAATTTTTGGTCTTTGCTTTTATTCTTACTTTCTGTCTCTTGACTTTTGACTTTATTGCACGATCTTTGGTGGCTAGAATACTTACGTGCGGTTGCAACCTGCTAGTCATCCACCAACTTGGTAGTTAAATTTCGTAGGGATTTGACTTGTTGCGGTCTGCCTTGACACCTAGTCAGGGGTTTGTCGGTTGAATCGGCCCTATAACTACCATCTCAAAAATGATTGGCCAATTGAATCCATTGAGCGGTGTGCCTGGGGCACCATGATAGCCTGGGCAGTGAAGCTTCTTGCATCCTTCGAGTGAGTGCTGCCTTCAAGGTAATGGATGGCCAGTCAGGCACTGTTGCAGCCGAGGTGATCGGGGTCAATAGTAGGGTGGCTCCGTCGGCCATGGGCTGTCCGGGAGCGAGTCAAGGTCCTAAGTGCTCTCGGAGACTCTGGATCAGATCGGATCATGTCGATCGAAGACGGGCCCTAGGGTAGTCGGCCGTAGCTAGTTGATCGGTTAACTGCATGCCCGAGACTAGGGAAAATCAAGGGCCAAGATCTTGCCGGCTTGCGGCTCTTCACATCGGTCTCTGTTGGATAGTAACCTTCTAGGAGGCTCTGGGTCTTCGTGTCGGGAAGTTTTGGGACTGCCCTTTTTGGGTAGCTCGTGCACTGCCACTGGCTGGTGGGAGTACTTCATTCTTCCCTTCTTCGCGATTCTGGTGTCAGCTGTCATGACAAGATGAGCTTTGGACGCCTGATCTTGATTCGGCCCTCGGCCCCTCTCCTTGGAGCTTGATTGGGGAGGTGTTGGTGGCCCCATGTTCATGGTCATCCGTTTCGTGGGACATCATCACATGTCATTTTGTTGATGATGCCTTTGAGAACTTTCACCTGTTGGTCGGTGAGTTAAGACTAGCATGTTTGGGATCCACCTTTGGGGGTCATGTAGCCGTCGTATCAATCAAAGCATCTAAGCGCTTCGATTACGAAGGCGACGTGACAGCCGCCATAATGGCTCATAATGACAAATGGGAAAGGACACGTTGGGGTGAGGGCATGTGTCGCTGCCATTATGACAACACGTTGGGGACTTGCTATATAAGCATTACTTCAATCCCTTCTTTCACTGTTCCTTTTGTTTGGTGTGAGCTTCTACTTCTTTCTTTGAGGGCATTCCTTTGGAATTACTCTATCGTCTTCTTGGCGCTTTCATAGATGGCTCACTATGATATTGCTGATACCCCTATTCTTGCTGCATCCTCGTTGGAGGTGCCGCCATCATCCACCTCCATGTCTTCGACAAAGGGGAGTAGCGATGATGACTGGTCATCAGAGGAGATGATAGCTACTGTTTCAAAGAGCACCACTGCCAGCGACACTGGTCATCAGAGGAGATGATAGCTACTGTTTCAAAGAGCACCACTGCCAGCGACACTGAGTTCTGCTCAGTTGCTCATGCTCTATAGTATCAAGAGGTTCTAAGGGGACTTCTTGGCCTTGAGTCCACTGGATCTTTTCACCCTCCTGGCCACAAGGTAAGATTTTATGAATTTTTGCCCTTCATGGTTGTGCTTCTCAGTGATTCTCTCGCCTGATTAACTGGTTCCTCTCTTTGGTTGTCATAAGGGGTGCTCTGCAGATTGGAGGAGAACGTCTACTCTTTAGAGCAGGAGGTTGCCCGCCTTCTACGTGACCATATTGACAGAGAGGAGATTTTGCGGAGGGCCAATGCTACCATTGGCGAGGCGTTTCAAAGTCAGGAGTGGGTCAGCTGCCTCAATAAGGCTTTATCCGAGTCCAAGGCTAGAGCAAAAAAACTCTCGGATGCCTACGCTTAGGCCCTGGCCTGGAATGCTATGCTTGAGGATGAGTCCCGGATAAGGCAGCAATGACTCCTTGATTTGATGGGCGTGAGTGCCAAGTGGGAGAGGGAGCTGATGTCCAAACTCTGTCCGGAGGAGGTGGTGTCGTTGCTGATGGAAGATTTTAGGAGGGCATCCGCTTCGGCCGGTGTATAGTCTCCCTGGCTGCTCCAGACTTTCCTGCCGGTTATCTTGACATGAGGAATGCCGGAGCCAGACGCCAGGAGGATCTCATTATCTTTCTGAAGCCAGACGTCGTGCTCTTCAGGGTGTGGTCACTCCAGATAACCAATAGGAGTATATAATTTCCTCATTTTGTTTTGAGTCCACCAGACGCTGTCATTGTATAGTTGTAACTTTTAATAAAAGGATTTAGTGATACTGCTAATTGTTATTCTATTTTTTTCGTGTGTTAAGCTCTTTTGCCCAACTTTGCTTTGACCATTGTTGTACGTCATGTGCTGTTAGCCGTGACATTGTCTTTTTGTCACTCGACAGCCATCGTTCGGATCGTGTGGGCCATCGAGGCCTAGGTGGAGAGCTTGAGATCGCCACTAGGGCCATTGTGGGGTCCCACTTTATGCCCCTGGCATTGGAGGCCTTTGGGCCATAGGAATTGTTGAATCCATGGGGACCCCCGGGGAGTCTCCTTTGGCGCCTTCCTGTGATAGGGCCTTGACATCACATTGGGTCCTACCTCCTTCTGTTGGCAGTCTTGCTCGGCTTGCCAGACCTTCCAATTGATGTTTGCCTTTTAACAGGAGTTGGTGTCGACGGGTGTCAGAGTCAAAGAACTTCGTTAGGAGGGCCACCTGACCCTTGCCTTGTCATGAGGGGAGCCCCTAGGCCAGATAGTAGTCTTTCTCCGGACTGGTAGGCAACTTCTTTGTCTTGGATGGGTGGCCATCCTTGCATGTCTTTGCAATGGGATAGGCAGGTGACACTACTGCTTCTTGGGGCAATGGTTGCCTCTTTTCTTTCTTCTCTTGGCACCTTGGTTCTTTTGTGCTCGTCCTCACTGGAGGATGTCGTGGCATGGCAATGGGTAAGCCTCACTCAGGGTGACAAGTTTTCAAGCCACAACCACCGAGCTCTGGTGGTGTCATTGGTCATCGCCCGCATGCTGCCACTTTGATGCTCTTTCCTCTCATGAGGACTCATTGTTGGCATGTGTCTGAGTCTAGCTTGCCAACCACGATTGGCTGATGGTACTCGTCCCATTTGGAGTCGTCAGAAGCATACTTAAAGAAGCCCCCTAAGGTTTTGACAGCCATTTGACGAGGGGTTCAACACTTGGTTTGCGAGCCTCCCGGGCAGTGTGATTTTGGCCGCTTTGGGCTTCTCAGCTGCTTGAGCCAGGATTCTCTGACCATTTGTAGTTAGTTTTATGAGCAAGCCGCAACTTGTTTGATTTAGGGGCATTCTAGGTTATTTGATTTTAAGTGATATCATGCAAGCATTCTTGCAAATATATACGAGAAGAACACAGCAGCTATTTTATTAATCCAAATGTGGCACACATTATAAGCACGCTTTGTGATGTATGTTAAGCGTACCTAGACTTGGCACGTCGGAGTGGGTGGTGCCCTATATGGTGTGTAGTGCCTGGCGTCTTGAGGATTAGTCATCACCCCAAGTGCGTAGCTCTTACTCATTAGGCTGGAGAATCACTGAGACAAGATACAACCCTTCTTGCTTTGAGGGGGAGGCCTATGCTTGATGGCGGTCTCACCAGTTGTCTCTCTTCTCCTTGGGGTGGACCTCCCAGCTTGGACTGTTAAGGCAACGTCCTTGGGTCAAAACTTTGCAAGGCCCACTGTTGATGGTCTATAGCGCATCTCGGTTGGATCCCAGTCTCCCTTAGGGCATCTCGCCCCTCTCGGGCTACAGAGTGGCTAGAGATTTTTGATTTTGAGACTGGACCATCTTTTCCTTAGTGAGACGAGGTTGTCACATGGAGGAAACTTGACAGTTTCTTGGTGCCTTCCTTGAATCGACATAGTCGTACTCCCTTCGGTTCCCTCCACTTGCGGGTAGGATATGGCCTTCAAGATGTCAAGGGGGTCCTGGCCTTCAACCGGTTCAGCGAGGCCGGTGGACTCACATGACCATTCGCTAGCAGTCATTGGATGTTACAAAGACCTTTTCCATGGCTGAGGGGTGGCTGGTCATCGTAGTGGCAGCAATAATTTCTCCCCAGTCTCTCTTTTGGTGTTTGACTAGCGAGTTGGAACTTCCTTTGGGTTTGGACCGCTCAACTCGGATCCTTCTAAATGCTAAGGTAGACGTTCCGTCAATATAGGATTCCACCAACCATGCTTCCTTCACATCTATCCCTCTGAGCGAAGAAGTTGTGTGAGGCAAGAAAAGCCCCCAGCCCCTAGCTATTGGCATGTCAAGTGCGGGCGGTATGCTTCCCTGGCTACCCCTCGGGGGTTGTTGCCAAGGGAGGTGTTGTTTCCAGTCGGAGTGTGTGTGGGAGTGTCAGCGTTGGCCGTACTTGTTTGATTGGTGAGTGTAGTCAGACTTTTACGTCGTTCCCACAGATGGTGCCAATAATACGTCACTAGTTTTCGGGTTGTAGTACGGATTAAGAAGCCACCCGCTCCTCCACTTTGGGTTGAATTAGAGCGGGTTCGGTCTCTGTCGTTATTAATTTGGATCTTGCGCACCACAAATTACAAACAAAAGGTCAGAGGATTTGTGGAACTACTTTTTAATTTATTTTTTAACGCTCAAGTCAGAAATCTTTCTCAAGAGATAGAAAAAAGTGAGGATAGTAGATAATATAGAATTACATGTGAATGAGGGATGTGAGAGGAGGATTGGATCCTGTTATGCGCCTGACGGGTGCGGTTTAGAGAGGAAGAAGGACTAGGCTCCTATTTGGATGTATGTAGTCGTTGGCTCACTAAGGTTGACTTGGTGAGTGGCTCACTAGAATTGTACTTGGTAAGTGGCTCACTAGGGGTGCATTTAAGAAGTGATTCACTATGGATACACTGAGTAAGTGGCTCACTAGTAGTGCACTCGGCGGGGAGTGACTTTGTGAGGAAGAGGAAGAGCTGTATAGGGAAAGAGCTTGGTTCTCCCTTTACTCTTCGGGGGACCAAAGCTTTTACTGGTCCAAAAACTGGCCTTATGGATTTGAGCAGGGTGTTCCCCTAGCTCCAGAGAAGGATCTTCCCTTTGATGCCGGAGCTCCTCACTCCCCCGGATCCCCCTGACCTCATGGCGGTGAGAAGTATTTATAATGCTTCATGGGTGAAGGTTTGACGCCAAGATTCGTGACAAGTGTCGGCTTTGGGTTTGTTGGCCACTGGGGGCTAAGGGGAGTTGCCTTTATCCGGCATCGCCTTGCTAAGATGAGGAGGTCGTGATTGGTTCCTCGATCCAGTCGTCAGTTGGGTTTTGGTGATGACCTGCATGCCCGGACTTTGACTGCTTTATTTGCCACCTGCTTAAGGGCCTTTTGGATTTGTCAGTCTGGTTGTATTGTTGATTGGGCCGTTGATGCTTGTCCCTTTGACCTATCGCTCCTCGAGCCTCATTCTAGTCTCTGCTAAGGCCTATGGATTGAGTCAGATTGATCTCCTTATTGAGGCTTAGTCCGCCACTTGTTGGGGCCCTCGTTGCGCTTATGGTTGAGCCTGAGATTAGACTAACCCATGAAGTCACTAGACCCATCAGGACACATGTGCAATAGTAACTTTTTGGCCTTATGTTTG